>JALIZH010016837.1:0-17424 GCA_030522465.1 Rhipicephalus appendiculatus
ACGAGATTTCGCTTGTACTTATCAACATTTGGTGTTTTTGTAGCGCATGAAACCGAAAAACATTGTACGTGCGAGTCACGTGAGCTCGCGATGTCCTCCTTTATAACTGAATTATACAGGGCATTCGTAACAAATACGAAATACTTTAACACAAGACTTTTAAGTGCGAATGCACTTTATAAGCGACCCTGAATCCGCCGTCATCCGCGCTCCTCCTCCTCTCCCCTAGCAACGGCGCGAGGAGCGGAGAGGAGCGTCTGTAGCAACGGCGCAGCGACGTCACACCCCACGTGACTGCGCGCGCTCCGCCTCCTCACCGCGGTTTGCGCGGGCGCGCGCCGCTCCCCGCACCGCTCCCCGCGGCGTGACGTCACGGCGCGCTGTGCAGCTGGCGCCTCGCGCCAGCGGCTGCGCGCGCCGCGCCGGCTCCTCGCACCCTCTCCGCGCCGTGACGTCACGGCGCCATGCAGCTGGCGCGCCTCTCCCCCCCCCCCCCCCGTTAGGTTTGCACTCACCCTCGACGCGCGCTCTCCCTCGCCTGACAGCTCCCGTGCATTCGCACTTAACCATGTTCACCCTAGGGGAAATGCTTGGGAGTTTTTTTTTTCTATTTTGTGCGAAAAGCGCTCTCACTAATCGTGTGAACGCCCATTCAGTCATTCGGGTGTGCGTTCGTTCCACGGCTATCCTGAACTACGACTTAGTACAGGACGCGTCGCGGCGTCAATGGTGGGCTAAGCAGCATTTACACCGCGAAGCGCACTTGTAACGACCGTATGCCTCACACAGTAGCGTAGCTAGGGGGGTGGCACACCGGGCACGTGCCCCCCCCCCCCCCCCCCGAAATTTTTTTCGCCATGGCATACAGAGCGAAAAATGACCATTTGAATGAGGTGCGCCTTCCGAAATCAAGGAGGTGCCCCCCCCCCCCCCCCCCCCGAAAAAAAATTTTTTGGCTACGCCCTTGGCCTCACAGCGTACGTTTGTTACGCTTCTTCGTGAGGTTCTTCTTTAACACTTACTGCACAGACCATAGATTTGACATATTCCGTGCCCAGCTCTGGTGCGAATGTCGATCATTGATGGAAAAGTTAGTCTTTCAATCAACATCGCTAGTGATAAATCGAGGAGCACTGATTTGTACGGCGTACGTTCTTTTCAAGTTCTGACCATTTTTTGAGACGTAAAACCCCAGATAATAATAATAATAATAATAATAATAATAATATTATTATTATTATTATTATTATTATTATTATTATTATTATTATTATTATTATTATTATTATAAATTTTGATCATTATTTACTACGCCGAACATCACATGATAATTGCTCAAGATCAATTTGAACACTAGCTTTTTATTGCCATATTTACATCAAGGGACAGAATCCTGATGCAAAAATAGACCCCGGTGCTGCAACGAATTAAAAAAAATTATCCAGAGATGACCTCAATAGGATGGTGCCCAGACACATATCATGTTCGCATTTGCGCCACTGATAACGATGTCTTCCGCGACATTTAACTACCAATAGCGCTTCAGCCATTTAGCTTGCTCACTCGAGAGAGACGGTTATGTTGGCGAAGGTCGCTCCCCGTGTCTTGTGGAATAGACTTTAACTTTTTATCGCTTTTTGAAGTTCAAATTCTCCTTAACGAACAAATAAAACTGTATAGTGTGGTTACTACCAAGTATGTTGTATGCAAATAGAATAGCCCGCCGTTTTGCTGATCATATCATCCAAGCGAATTCCGAGAAGTCATAAATAATCTTCTGAAAACATTTTATAGCCACTTTTCTAAAGCTTTTAAAAACATGACATGATAAGTGTTAAGTTAATAGACTTACCCTTTGTTCCTCGATATACTTGCGCTTTTGATATAAAATTGCTATTCCAAGGAGGACTTTACTCTAAAACTCCGTGGCTTTCTGACAATTTTAGGTGTCCTCTATATAGCTGTAGAAGTTCTGAAGGTTTCAGTGACTAAGGCTCTAATTTCGCAGAACAGACAAACCCAAATATCGGTGCGTATATGCTTTCTTAAAAGATGGTTTCACTTATGGGTTTTATGCGCTTTCTGCTTGAAACGTTGGCGCCAGTGTCTTCTGCGCTTTCAAATATCTCCACATAAAAAAAAAAAAGTACGCATGTTAAGATTTCACTTCTGACAGTCGTGCCCAGTGAGGCATTTTGTACCTTCTAAAGCAGGCTGCCCGACATTTTATAAAAAAGACACAAGAATGATCGGTTGCACTTATTAGATTATAATGGAAAAGCTTTCACATCAGACGCGTGAACAAGTGTTTCTAGGAAGTGAATAAAAAATACGCCTTGAGACGCTAGTATTCTTTGGGAGATTAAGCGCTGCATTGGTAGCCATGCGAATTATAGCGTTGATTACTAGCACGGATAGGCGCCTAAAACTGGGAACGAACAACACTATAAAAGAACTGATAGATGCACATAGACAATCGCAGTACCTTCGCTTGCCTCGTTCCGAAACATGGCGGCATATACTCGATTCACTTGGCTCCGTTACCCGCACATACTACAGGATTAGTTTCGCTTCCTCGCGACATGCGCGCCGCGCATGTCATCAAACCTCTCCCCAGGAACGTTTAGCCAGAGCACCACCAATCCAGCGGCGTCGCGCGAGTAGTAACTCTCCGTGAGGAATATGACACTTTAGGGGATGTGCGCTGGGTAGATGCCGCGTGTGGCCCTGACCGCTCGGTAGCTTTAGTTTGTCATATTACAGACCCCCCTACTCACACACTTCTTCGAACCCCCCTGTACCCAGGAGGAAGCGGAGGACGCTGCTATGGCGTTAGCGATCGCCAATATCCACGTCGCTTACCTGCTTAGCGATTCAAAAACAGCCACTAATGACTTTGCTCGTGGTCGCTTCCATCCTCCCGCGACGCAAATATGGAGATAGTCTACCGTAAATTCCTATAGTTTTATTGAATTCAGGTGGCTGCCGGCTCACTACAGCGATGCCGGAAATGAGGCCACCGATAACATAGCCCGAGGACTTATTATCCGGCCAAATGGTGACCCCAGCCGGGATTTCTCCAGAAAGCGGACACACACGTTCTCTGAGCTCGCACAACAAGCACGCCTTGCCCGTCATGTCTACCTCACTCCCCATCCCCACCTTTCCCACTCCTAACAAATCATTTGGAGGCGACTCCAGACCAGAACTATCCCCACTCCTCAAGTCCCATCCCACTTCCACCCCATTTCTCCGGAGTGCACTCTCCGTGGAGAGTCGCCCGCCACCTAAGACCACATTCTCTTCGGCTGCACGGCCTATCCTCCCTCGCAGGCGCAGCCCGCCATCAGAACCTGAGAAATATGGCAAGCCCTCCTTGCGTCGCAGGATCTGGACGCACAGCTTAGCTGTGTGAAAGGGGTGCCACTGCCCTGGCCACGGTGTTAGACTTCTAACACCGTGGCCCTGGCCCTGCGTGGTCTGGACACATACGCTCAATATGATGGCCGTGCAGTGGCCCAGGGCCCGTAAAGGACCGAAACTCGCTCGCCCAATTAAGTTTCTCCTTCCTTCATTGAGAAGCCAGCTAAACAAATTCGGCAGATCTTATGCTTTATAGGAATCGGCTTCATATGAAACAGCTGGCCAATGATGTCGAGGTTGCATATTTTGGATTTGAGCGAAGCTTTCGGAGGTTGATCGACAACGTTTTGTAACTGTTCAAGTTGTGTGCGCATCGTGGCCTTACCAGAAAAGTCGACTACACAGGTGTTTAAAGGGTAACTTATGCTGTGACGGAACGTCAGAACTCACTTTGGAGCGCAGACGTCAGTATTAGTGAAACGAAGTCCACTTTACGGGGCCCTGATGTGAATATCATACGCCACTTTCGCTAGCGTATTCCTCCGAGGCCGAGCAACGCTTGAATGTAGCTTGCTGAATCATAAAAAAAAACAAATGTAATGTTTATTAGATTGCTATAAAAGTGGACTCAACATTGGAGCCACAATTTACGTTAACCAGACAGGACACCCGTATGATAGGAGTAAATAAGTAACGTTTATTGTTTTGTTGTAAATTAGATAGCCTGCGCTGCAACCACAGTTGACGTTGCACGGACATTACGGCTGCATAGCTTCTTTTTTTAAGTCGGTTTTAAGGCCTGGCGTGGCTCTGTGGTAGAATGCTTCCCTGCCACACAGAATGCTTGCGTGTGATTCCTGCTCGGATTCTGACTTTTATTCTTTACAAAATCGTCGGGTCAACGCGGTCGATGTCGGTTCTCCTTAACGCTGTAGCATTTCAATTAGCAATATCTGTTCTCGTCGTTCCTGGCCAGATATATACTGTCAATCACTAGTGGCGCATACCCGCATGCAGGGGCCTGTGGTATACGGGTGTGTGCCACACGTGTGCGGAGGAAAGGCCTTGACGGCGCACGCCACAGGCATTTACCGTTATTCATGTCATGAGCAAACAGTCATTTTCGTGAAACTCTCTTACCCTCCTATACTAATTTTGGTCTGCACCAAGTTAAGGAGGCGATCACGAGAGCACCCAGACGAAGGCGGATAGATAGATAGATAGATAGATAGATAGATAGATAGATAGATAGATAGATAGATAGATAGATAGATAGATAGATAGATAGATAGATAGATAGATAGATAGATAGATAGATAGATAGATAGATAGATAGATAGATAGATAGATAGATAGATAGATAGATAGATAGATAGATAGATAGATAGATCACCAACTGTGTGCACTCGTTGATGGAGAAAGAATATCTATTTATCTATTCTTCAAGTGTAGAAAGATGCGTCGACATGAGAATAAAAAAAATAATTTCACAGCAAGGGCGGAACAGTGAATGCGACATCAGGAAATTGGAATATTACACGCAGAACGGTAAACAGCTCGAAAGTTGCAGCGCGCTGCTCAAACAAAAAAAAATCGCGCCCATCTCCCCGCAAGGGAACCCTGAGCAGTATGCGAAGCAGCCATGGGAGTTCTGTAAAGTTGCACTTTATTCATCATCGTAAATCACTTTAAGCTCCGGAGAACGTTTCTCCTTGAGTATAACGGCCCTGTGGTCCGTAAAGTATAAAGTTAAGGCATCTTGCTGCAAAGGTTGTAGTTTAAAGTTTGAGAAGGCGATGTCTATGCACGTTCCCCTGATGGTGGTAGCGTTAGCCGCCTGATGCTCATGAAGAGCAAACGAGGAGCGATCAGCCGTTCCTCCACCGGGTTGAGCTCGGGCAGGTGATCCGGTTTCTGCGGGTAGCAGTAGCCGTACGTCACGCTCATTGCGGGGACTTTGCCCGCCACCAACGAATCTTTGCACGTAGAGCAAACGGCGTACTCACTGTGATCATCGTCGGCGGCAAACTCCCGCTGCAGAACGGCGATGGCGTTGGCGCAGGACTGCTCGTTCTTAATGCTGGCGATCTTTGTGAGTTCGCCAGAGTGGGTACATTCCACTTGCTGTGCCGTGATGGCAGAAAGAGAATGTGTGGTCTGGAACGCGCTTATTCTTCATCGTCATCAGCGTCATCGTCATCGTCATGGCGTAAAATGGTTACCTTACATGTGCTGTGCAGTGATGGCAGCGTCATCGTCATCGTCATCTGGCTACGGCGCAGCACACAGCGCTGGGGGGACAAGCCTCGTTCATAAGCTGCTTCGCATCTAGAACAAGCACGCACGAAAAGAACGCACAGGTATACACAGGACGAGCCTGAGCTAACAACTGTCACAGTCGTTACTTCTTTGTGTTTGAGCAGCGCGCCGCTTTCGTCGACTATGCACTACCAACTAGCCCCCCACGTCGGCACCTCTGCCTTGCTGCTCACTTCGTTCGCAAAAGCGGCCAAATGCAGAGAGCGAAGTGGCCTTCGTGCGCATGGTAACTTCAACACAAAGTTTTCGTTGAAAGCACAAGACGTACACCCCCCCTCCCCATCACGAGATAAGCGCGCGCGTCTGGTGACCACGCCCTGTAGGGCAAAGTACAAGTGCTACACGTAGAAGGCGAGCCCGTATCCTAACTCCAGCGAAAAACGAGCGGGGCGACGACCTTTAAAACGCAACCTTCGTGCCATCTCGCGGTGATAAAGAACACACTACGCATACCGCCAGCGGTAAATGGTGTATATAAATACCTCACCATTAACATGGTGGAGGGTATATGCTGCGTGGCAAGAGTCGTTTAACGTAGCTTCCCTTTAATCTCTGTGCCCCTTTGGCTCAAGATGTAAAGATCTTTCTAGCGCTCTTATGAGCAGTTGCCTTTTGGACGCGCCAAGGGATAGATACGTTTCGTTCGCTCGAGGAAGAAGTGCGGTAACTGAACGTGCGCCAACGCATACAGATGTGCGAATGGGCGCGAACACGACGCGAAGTTTAGAACGTGCAGTCGTGCTGGTGGCTTCCGTGGCTTCCACTTTCACAGCAGTAGAAAGGCTCTGAATTTTTAAGAGCGAGCTCTTTAGCTTTTAGCTTAGCCGGGTTGTGCGAACAGGAATTCTCATCGTCATTAACCGGTACGTGCTCACCCCGTCCTCTTCTTCATCTTCTGCTTCGCTCCCACAATATGTGGGCCGGTTATTCCGGCGTGTAATTCCACAACTTTAATAGGCGAATCTCTTACGTGGCTAAAAATCACGTTGCATCACGTAAAAACTACTCATTGAACTGAAAATACGTGACACCGCGTAACGTGCACTCGCGGGACGAAAAGTCGCGTAACATGTAGTCGTAACGTAACAACTAGTCACGTGGCTAAACAACCTAACTACACGTAACTAGCCCCGGTTTCTAAAATCACTTGAAATCACGTAAAAACTAGTCATATGAGTGAAAATCACACAGTATCAAGTAATAACACTCGCGTGACTAAAAGTCACGTAACATCACATAACTAGTCACCTTACTAAAATCACGCAGCCTCACGTAACCACTCACGTTACATCACGCAGCAGCCAGTAACGTGACTAAAATTACGTAACATCACGTAACAACTAGTCATGTTGCAAAAGCAATGAAACATTTCGTAAAAAATGATCAGGGGACTAAAAATCACGCAACATCATGTAACAACTAGTTATGAGACAAAAATCTCGCAGCGTAACGTAACAACTAGTCCCGTGGCATGTTCCTGGCATATACAACGTCGTGAAGACTAGTGGCGTAACTAAAATCATGGAACGTTACCTAACATCTAGTCACATGGGTAAAATACCGTAACATCATGCCACGACTAGCTGCATAAATGAAAATCAAGCAACATAAATGTGACAACTAGTCACGTGACAAATCACGTAACACGCGTAGCAACTAGTCACGTGATGAATATCAGGCAACGTCGCATAACTAGTAGCATCACATGTTGCCACCAAAACCACGTAACAGGCGCATAGTGGGGTGAACTAACCAAAACCGGAGAGTAATAATGAAGTGTAGTCATACTTACTACTATACTCGGCGACAACTTTTCTTGACAGCACTGTGGGAGCCACAGAACCGAAGTGCATGCCTGCTACCCCACCTAGAAATAGTACTTAAGTTCACTGATAATTTTCTCATTTTGCCTTGCTGAAAAAGCCGGCAGATCCCACGCACTCTGGGAATCGATGTAATGCGAAGCAGCCAGGAAGGAGCAAATCATGCTTTACATAACCAGCATGTCATGTTTTACATGTTAGGACCTGTCATTTATGTTCCTCATACAGTCACGTCGCGCAATACCAATTTTGGCGTATATCAAGCTAGCGAACTGGACACAAGCGCACCACGAGCGTGGCATGTAAATGGCGTTGTAGATGACATGCATGCCAAGATTTTCATGTTACCACCTGCCACTCATGTTCGTTATACAGTCATGTCATTCAATACCAAATTTGGTGTATTTCAAGCTAACGAAACTGCCGCGAGCACGCCATGAGCTTGGCATGCAAGTCATGACACACATGACATGTCATGATTTCCATATTACCACTTGTCATTTATCTTCGTCATGCAGTGACGTCACTCAATACCAAGTTTGGTGTATATCAAGCTAACGAAACGCTCGCGTGCGCGCCATGAGCATGGCAGGCAAGTCATGTCGCACATGACATGTCATGATTTCTATATTGCCACTTGTCATTTATGTTCGCCATATAGTCACGTCACTAAATCCCAAATTTGGTGTATATCAAGCTAACGAAACGGCCGCAAGCGCGCCATGAGCGTGGCAAGTAAATCATGTTGTTCATGACATGCACGTTATTATTAGCATATTACCACCTGTCATTTATGTTCGTCATACAGTCACGTCACTCAATCCCGAATTTGGTGTATATCAAGCTAACGAAATGGCCGCGAGCGCGCCATGAGCGTGGCAGGCAAGTCATGTCGCACATGACATGTCATGATTTCTATATTGCCACTTGTCATTTATGTTCGCCATACAGTAATGTCACTCAATACCAATTTGGTGTATATCAAGCTAACGAAACGGCCGCGTGCGCGCCATGAGCGTGGCATGCAAGTCATGTCACACATGACATGTCATGATTTCCATATTACCACTTGTCATTTATGTTCGTCATATAGTCACGTCACTCAATCCCAAATTTGGTGTATATCAAGCTAACGAAACGGCCGCAAGCGCGCCATGAGCGTGGCAAGTAAATCATGTTGTTCATGACATGCACGTCATTATTAGCATATTACCACCTGTCATTTATGTTCGTCATACAGTCACGCCACTCAGTCCCAAATTTGCTGTATATCAAGCTAACAAAACGGCCGCGAGCGCGCCATGAGCGTGGCATGTAAATCATACTTTTCATGACAAGTTATTCATGATTTTCATGATATGACCAGCCATTTATGTTCGTCATACAGTCATGTTATGCCATACCAAATTTGGTATAAATTCCATTTACGTTACGGCCAGGAGAGCACAAAGTCGTAGGTGGCTAGATAGATAGATAGCTAGATAGATAGATACGTTCAAAGTCGGCGAAGTTCGCTAAGAAATGCTTCGCATTTAATATATGCTACTTTATTTTTCATGAAACTCGAACAGTTGCGGGCAGTCGTGGGTAAAATGCTGTAATTGTTGACTTTGCAAGAATTGTTCACTTTGCTCCGCCTCCGTAGTCTTCGCTACCATGTCAAGATAAGTTGTCGCCGAGTATACTAGCAAAAACAGCATCTCTAGCAAAGCTTGGAAGGAAGGAAGGAAGCAAACAGAAAGGGAGAAGGCAGGGAGGTTAACCAGAAAGACTTCCGGTTGGCTACCCTACACTGGGGGAAAAGGGAAAGGGTTGTAGAAAGATGAGAGAGAGGAGGGAAGAGAAGGAAAAGAGAGAGGGCATTACGAACAAAACTTAGCCAAGTCAAACCGTAGGTCCGCTGTTTGTCCGAGCCTTGTGCCACTAGTGCTAGCTGGCCACATTTTATCACTAAGGAGAGATCATGTACCATGCTTTACGACAGGGGAAATAGACAACCGTGGCGCAGCAAGCACAGGACCGGGTCGATTGACGGAACATAGGGAGGGGGGAACTTTGCCCAACAGTGGGCGTATACAGGCTGATGATGATGATGATGAAGATGATGGAGGATCTCCCCAGTTTCTCCTGTACACGAGTTTGCTCTGAGTTCGCACTACGGCGGATATGACAGTGCAAAGCGCACGAAAGCAGCGTTGAGGACGCGACTACAAGAACGTCCATGACGTCACAAATGCATGTGCGGCATTTGCGGCGGTTTTCAAACAGCCCCGCGAGTGATCGCGTGAGTCACCATTTCAATGGTGCAGCCACGTCAGCGTGAGTCTTGCACTTTATCTTTGTCAGTTGAGGATCGTGCCTCCTACAGGCATGTTCGTGGGCGTCTGGCCTCTTGTAGACAAGTTCTTACGTTCCACCTCGAAGGTAACACTCTCGAAGGCAACAAAGGCACACACACATTTTCACTCTCGAAGGCAACAAAGGCACACACACAGCACTCTTGTGAAGCTCTTTTAAATGTGAATGCATTTCTTAATCGGGCTATGTCAGGCGCATCCGGTGGCGTCCGCGGAGGAGGAGGAGGAGGATAGGTTGAGGAGGTGTCCGCGCGCCGGCAGCTGTTATCTCTCCGCTCTCACTCTCCCTTAGCAACAGCTGCGGGCGCGCGCGCTTATCCTCGCCCCTAGCAACCGGAGCATGTGGTGCGAGAGAGTGTAGGAGAGGGTAGGTGCAGTGCTTCGCCGCTCCTTCTCTCGCCGTTCGCTCTCTCCTCCCTGCGCCCCACTCTCCCGTCCGCTCGCGCCTCACTCTCGACCGTTCGCTGGCTGGGCGCCTCTCAAGGCGATGGCAGAAGTCGGTGTCGGTGCAAGAAATCCATTCGCATTTCCTCACGATTCCCTTCGGGGAGGTGGGGGGCATTTTGTTTTGCTTCTATAGAATACTGCAGATAGATAAAAAGAGAGGATGCTGCTATTTACAATACAAGTCAGAAGATTTTTCTGCAGTAACGGAATGGCACAAAACAATGTTTTCACAAACTAGAAAAAAAAAATAGTGACGTTTCTCGCCGCAAATGTCACCAGTACGCTCGCTTCGATCGCGGCAACGCGGCTGTGAGTGGTACGTCCTGGGCGCAGTGAACTTCAATGCGGCGCATCGCAGCTGCGTGATGAAAGAACGTTTAGTTCTTCCTGCATGTGTTGAGCGTCTGTGCGCTCGTGCCATTCACTGGCCTGGCGGCGTTAGCACTACTTGGTAAAAGCAAACGCGATGGGTGGGTCCGATCCTTGCCGTGGACGCTTGACAATCAAACTGAACAGCACGCGAACTCTTGTTGAAACTCTTTTTCTGGGAAGGCCCCACTTCGACTCGCGACTGTCACAGTACCAGTGTGGCTGTCACGCGCTTCTTGCGGTGAATGCTAAGTAGTAGCTTTGCATGGAAAAAATATATGGTCAGCATGCACTAATGGTGAATAATAATAATAATAATAATAATAATAATAATAATAATAATAATAATAATAATAATAATAATAATAATAATAATAATAACAATAATAATAATAATAATAATAATAATAATAGATTTCGCCCATCTGGTTTCTTTAACGTGCACTGATATCGCACAGTACACGGTTCTCTAGTATTTTTCCTCCAGCGAAGTGCAACCGCCGCGGCCGCGATCGAACCCGGGACCTTTTGGTCAGAAGCCGAGCGCCGTAACCGCTGCACAACCACGGCGGAAAAATGGTGAATTGTGGGGGCCATCAACGGAGCTGAATTGTGATCACCTAGCTGCTTCGAGCTTTTTGCGTGGCTCCACGTCAACTCACACAGCGCTGTCTGCTCAGTCCGCTTCGGAGTGAAGACCGCGTCATCTCGGTCTCAGTTTTTATGGTACTAACTTGGTCTTAATTAGTAATGTCTTACTTCTCATGATATTGAATAGCTTGATCTCAATTATATCTCAATTCAACAATCTTTCATTCTGAATATATAAGCGTAATACGTGGTTAGCGGTGTGTACAATGATCTCAACTGGACGCCTTGTCGAAAAATTAGCGAATAACTGAAGGTATCAGTGATAGCTATAATACGAGCTCATAATCTATCCAAATTAATATAATTATGCCTTACAAACAAAAACATACCCCGCTGTGTCGGAAGAGTTTTCACAGCAATCGAGATGAAGTTCAGCAACGATAATGATGCGCACCAACAATGTGTAAGTGTCTGACATGATGTGAAGGAATCGTTTCTTATTTTAGCTAATTCCGGAACAACACCCTAATTGAAAATTGGAACATAGCTCCCGTACGTCTGCTGCGCTTTGTTCTTTTCATAAATGTGTTGCACACATAATTCAGTGGCATGCGTTGCCGGTATATGCAATTATGCAATCGGTAATGGCCGTAAGCATCTATATTCTGCCTTCCTCTCTATAATTGTTCTCCAAAGACATTCTCTTGTCCTTGATATTTTGACCATTATAAGTACACGCAGCCGTATAATCGCAAGACGGTGTAGATCCACCCGTTCTTGATTATACTTTCAAAGACATTAATAGCCAAAGTGCAGCATGCAAACTGAGCTGTAGATTGGTGCGAAGGAACTAAATGTCACTATATTGTATGTCGGCGTGGTGGTTCAACCACTTCTAGAACAAGCCACGCCCTACCGTCCTTCACTGTCAAGCTCCAATCACTTCTACGCAGGGTGGCATTGCGCTCGTAACAGGAAAGAAGTCGCTATCTATCATATAACAATTACAATTCTAGCCAGCCCGCCTCGGAAGAACCTTAACAGCTGCCTATTAAGGCTTAGCAACAGAAATGACCTATTCACCGCCAATGTTCTGAGTGGCTTGTTAAAGAGAACTGTTTCTTATTGTACCTACTTCGAGAAACAACCAACTCCGGCGAAATTGCAGTGTTGGCAAACAAAGAAAAAAAAATCTGGCGCACTTTATTTGTTTCATAAATGTATGCCATGCATGAACATCTCGTTCCTACATAAATATACCACCCGTACTGGCTGTAACCATCAATCTATATTTTAAGGGACCTGGCAAGACCTTTACAAATAACCTTGGAATGGCTCCACTAAAGGAGTTTATTGCCTAACGAAGAGACCGCCGCAAAGATTTTTACAATCCGTCAAGTACGAGCGGTGTTCCAGATATTTGTTACGCGCGGTTATTGCTTTCTCTCTTCTCTTGTTTCAACAAACGCGTTGGAAGCTAAGCAGGGAGGGATGTCACTGGAGAAAGATGATACGTCACGCGCGCGTCATGACCTAGTGCGCTTTTAGATGCGAAGCATCTTATGCTCGGGGCTCTGTCCGTCCCTCCCCCGTCCCCCCGTCCCGCGTCCCGCGTCCGGCCACTGTCATGAAGTAGGGAAGCACCCATTATGCGAACCAGAACATTGTAGTAATATGAAGGCCATCAACCCTAACACAGTCATCACAGTCATGGCCGAGAGCCCAGAGAGGCTGCTTAGCAATGGCTAGGCAGGTGGTGTCTGTCGCCCAGGTTGACCCCATTCCTTGAGTCATGGCCGAGAGCACAGAGAGGCTGCTTAGCAATGGCTAGGCAGGTGGTGCATGCGCCCCCAGTGCATGCGCGTCCTTTCCCCCCTATCTCCTCTAGGAATCCTCTACTCTACGGAGCGGCTCCCGCGTCCCACGCCCTGACAGCGCATGCACGTCCCCTCCCTCTCTCCTCTCCTACGGTCCCCCCCCCCCGTCCTTTCCTCTAGGAATCCTGTACGGAGCGGCGCGCACGACAGATGGTGTGACAGCTGCATACTCCGCTGGGGTGCCACGGTAGTTCCGCGGTATGAAAATGACGGAGCGCGCGCGCCTCATTCTTTCTCCTGTGCAGCGCCGCGATGAGCGCCCGGACCGCTGCCGTGAAATGAGAGCGGCGACGTTCCTCCCGCTCGAGTTATCTCCCGGCTGCTTCGCATCCACACATGGTTCCCTTTAGCGGGAGATGGGGAATTTTTTTTTTTCCTTCGAACGCGCCGCTTACTTTAAGCGGGATCGCTGGAGCGCTCGTGGGCACGTGCTGGCATCACGCAACGGTCTCGGTAACCATGTAGGCCACGATGTTCAAATCAGCTAATGGCCGTGAATTTCGGTACATGGCGGGGTCATTTGGGTATATGGCATCATTAGTCGAGAGAATAGGAAATGATTTGTAGGTGATTTGAGAATTAATTGTAAATTCCAGGATGTGTGCTGCACTACATCAGTATTCTCAGGAGCCTCGACTACTGATCGGGCGCGTTTTCTGACCATTCAGAAAACGCGCGTGTGTACAAAACGTGTGTACAAAACAAGTGATAACGATCCTTGTTTCTTGTGTGCGCTGTAATGAGTCGCTTATCTAAACTCAGCCGTGCTTCTATTATTGTTCCGAAAATACGTATATTCTTTCTCCTTTAGACCATTACAACAACCTGAAGCCATGTGATCGCAAAACGGCGCAGCAACGTCGCTTCTTCTATCATTGTTTAAGCACAAAATCGCAGAAATATGTAATATGGGCTGTGTTATACTTTTGTGCCAGGACACAAAATGCCAGTGCATTGGGCCTCGGTTTTGCCGTGCTCCGACTTCTTGTGGAAAAGCTGTGCCTCACCGTCATTATCCATCAACATCGCCGTGCGTTGCCTGCAGTATGGCATTCAGCCCGTAACACTGACCGTAGCATTGACCATATCGTTCACCACAAAAAAGCCGCTATTTATCACACGTCAGTTATAGTTCTGGCTTTCTGACAAAGCCCGCAATAAAAAGGCTAAGAAATACGCACGAACTTGTTCTTCTCAGGTGAATATATACGGTGTAGTGCTTGCGCATACGAAACTCTTCTTCCGTGCTCTAAATGCGTCTCACATACAACAGAGACAACATAATGCTCATGTTTATTGCGCTGTTGCGGCTCATGATTTGTTGCTATGCAGGTGAGTTTGTGCATGTGCAGGGTGTTCAAAGTTTGCTCTGTCCTGTTCTTTATAATGACGATGATTAAAAGTTTCAACTATTTTATTATTTTTGTGTAGAAATGAGGACTACAATGACGACGCATTTCAATATTATTTTTTAGAGATGTTCTGCAGAAGTTGCGAATATGTGTTCGCCCATACTGTGTCCGTAATATTTTGCCCTTAGACTTTGCTTCTATGCATGGATGTTTTGTTTTTCGTATTTTCTCTAAATGTTTTCTCTCCATCGCCAATATCCTAAGTAACCCGCATCGTGCTCTTCAATGATATCATAAAGAAGTCACAAATGACATGAGAAGAACTTGATTGGAGTCCTGAGGAAATGATATCCAGGGTAGCCAGACCCCCCCTCCCCCCAGATCAATTCAGTGGCTCCACCCACGATGGGACCGGAAGTAGAGGTTCCGTCGTGATGTCGTGGGCCCTCTGGGCGGCCTGGAGTTGAGTGTGAAGACTGCTGCTCTTGAGGGATTCCTCGCTTTGCTCCTTCGTGACGGGTGGAGAAGCATCAAGGGCTGCGCACAGCCAGAGCATGTGATCCACAGAACATGAGTCACGGCCACATTTGGGGACGACATTGAATGGTCGGGTTTGCAGAAGTCTGAGCGTGCTAGCTTGAGGCTTGTTCAATTTGGGGTGGAGAGTGGATATTTTTTCCTTTCTCTGCAATAGTAATAATGCCTGGGGTTTTTCGAGCCGAAAGCATGACGTGATTATGAGCACGCCGTAATAGAGTGCTCCGAAAATTTCCACCATCTGGAGTTTTGAACCTGCACTGGCAACGCTAAAGGCATGGACCTCTAGCATTTCGCCTCCAGTGAAACGCGACCGCTGCGGCAAGGATCGAAACCGCGACTATCGGGTGAGCTGCCGAACAATGTAAAGCTGTATACCAGCAAACCAGCCAAGCTTCGCAGCAAGTGTGAAGCAATAAATGCGATAGCAGTGAATTGGAATGGTACACGACAGTAACGTAGTCCGTAACCATACTTTACCTATGTTTGTGCGTGTGTTTTTATGTGGGAGTGCATATATATACACATGTAAAACTGAAAAATTCAGGGGGAGGGGTTAGAACTGGAAATTTGGTACACGAAGAAAAGCTAGCCGCTTACTCTTTCAGTAAACGCGGCCGCTGCAGCGAGCGAAGTGACCTCATGCAGTCTATGGCTTCAACGCAACCTTGTGCGATGAGAGAACAAGACGTACGCAGGTATGAGTCATGTGCTGAACGCTCTAGAGATACGCGCGCGATCGTGGGTGACCGTGCCCTGAAATTCAAAGTCCCCATTTCCTCCCTGATACACGCAGCTACCTTTCCGGCTTTTTCTTCAAGCGCCTTTCGCGCAACGATAAACGGGTGGGGCGCTTCCTCTCTGCTTGAGCTACGGTCGGCTGTAGTCCTCGCACGCTGTAATTCGCACATATGACGTGCGAGGGGACGTTATCCATTTGGACTTCCTACTGAAGATCACGTCTGCTCTAACACCGAAGGCAACGGCACGAACCCCTCCAGAGTGCACATAACAAATCACCGTTGTGTCAACGTGAGGTGATGTGAAAAGGAGCAGGCAAAGTTTCCACGGGCGAGTGACGTTCTTTGCCACATGTTCATCGTTGCGTGGCCGCTCTCGATAAGCCACGGGCAGCTTGCCGCGCATGCCTCTTATATGTTTCGACTTGAAGATCACCTGTGGTGCTCCGCCGGACACCCCGTGAAGCCTTAACAAAAGAATTAGTGGCGCCTTGAGTCAAGCGTCTGGCAAAAAAAACGAAAAGAAAAAGAAAAAAAAATAGGTTTAGGTTTCTCGAGAACTACGGGATATTGAAATTTCAGCAATAACTCGTCACATTTTGGTAAAATCATACGATTCCATTTTCCAGTACATCTACTAAAAAGAATAATGAAATTATTTACAACTAAAATTATTTTTTACTTGCAAGTTCTAACATATTATTAGGCTTTTATGATGGCGAAGAAAACTGCGAAAAATTACTAACATCTTGTTTGAGCGACCTTACGGTGAACAAACCAGCAGCGCCCCAACCACCAGGAGATAGTGGTGCACACATACGGTCGTTGTCGGAAGTAGACGTAGGGGTGAAAGGCATCGGCTATTTGAAGATTCATGATCGCAGATTTCGCCGCAGTCGCTTGCGATCATGTACATATCAGAATGTGGGCCACAGTTGGAGTCACGCATGTAATCTGCTTACTGTGGATTAGGCGTAAAAGGGCTGCAACAGGCATAGTAGGTTGCAATAATGCTATGTCCACTTCATAACATTCCTTTTTAGCGCTGTTGCTGGTGCTGTTTCCTCAAGCAGTGTACTCGCGTTCGTTCTGTTTTGGCAGTGGTCATTAGTCGTCGCACTAGAACCATGAAACAATATACTGCCGAATCACTGGTTCAATACCTAACTCTTTATTTGATGAACATAAGCGCCGGACTTGGCAGTTCATAAATTATGTGGAACGACAGGTGTGAGCTTGCTCGTTAGTAGTGGTAGTCTATCGAAGGGATCTAATGAGCCGATTCTTCCTACATTTCACTATTTTACAGCGCTTTTCAGCAAGACGGAGGACAGAGAAACGATACGGTCCTCTGCCTTGTTCAACAGTGTGCTAAGATAGTAAAAAAGATCACCAACATACCCGAGCAGACTCTCTGTCTTCCTTCATGCTTCTTTCTACAAACCGGGCAGTATAAGAGGCGGTGCTGAGGTACTTGTCACAATGTAATGAAACCTTTGAGTCGTTAACGTGGTCTCATTACACAGGGTTTCCTTCCTCTATACAAAGAGTAATTTTTTAATAAAGTTCCAATAAACAAACAGACGCGAAAAATTCAAAAAGTGGAAGTTAATAATGATCATTTGTAATGGCCTAAATAGTGTATGTAT
>JALIZH010016838.1:0-65262 GCA_030522465.1 Rhipicephalus appendiculatus
CATTTCTGAGGCGACCCGCCATGGTGGTCTAGTGGTTATGGTGCTCGACAGCTGAGCTGACGCATAGGTTGCGGGATCGAATCACGGCCACGGCGGCCGCCTTTTCGCTGAAGGCGTAATGTTTGAGGCCCGCGTACTTAGATTTAAGTGCACGTTAAATAACCCCACGTGGTAGAAATTTCCGGAGCCCTCCATTACGGCGTCTCTCTCACTCATTTGGCCTTATCGAAATCGGAAACTTACTAATTATTTTTTAAGACACCTCCGCGTCTTCAGGATAATTGATTTCACCACACGTTTGTTTCACTGGCTTTACGTCGATTACTCGGATGTACTGGCAAATTTTATCTCGATATGCTTACAGGAGTACACAACCTCGCATTGTATTTTAAACAGACAATAGGAACTGTTATTTTTAAACGCGCGTGGTTTCTGCATAAGTCGTGAAAAAGTACCTGCGCTTCAAACGAAAACCGGCTGTCACCACTTTTGCAGAGATGATGGGGCAGGGCGTACCAAAAGTGATTGGAAGGATCCTTCATAATTTAAGGCAAAAGCCTTTTAATAGACAGATTTAGTTGGGCGTCCGCAACAGCTCTGCGCACGCAGCCTGCCATTGAAAATGGCTGACAGGCCGCGTCCGCTGTGCTGCTGCGGTCGCCCAACTAAATCTGTCGAATGTCTCATACTCACGGCGTCCGTGCGCCGTCCGTCCGGGCCCTGGAACGGAGCCAACTGTGGCCTCTCCCCCTCACACTCCCTCATTAATCCCGTTATTGCTGAGAGAGGGTAAAGAAAAAACAGAACGAAAAAGAAAACAAAACAAAAGAAAAAAAAGCAAAGAGAAACAAGAAAAGGACACGGCATAGCCAGCCGAATGGCCACAGGGTTTCGCCGAACACACTTTGTAATTTACAGAGTGTCCTTCAATTTTTCAAGCGAGGCTGACGTTGACTGACCGGTGGAGCTGCTTTTCCAAAAGCAAAACTCACGGTGTCCCTTGTACATTTACTTGAAAGGACATGAAGGTGAAAGCCATGTTCTTCTTGCTCTGAGCCGATGTATTGACGCTGCCCCGCCACCGTTCCAAAGCTCTTTGCACCTAACGTGGTTCGGCACTGCCTCCACGGTCGGAGGCACCGCACTAGGTTTTGCATTGTCTTCTGTGATTTGACCACTTTTGACTAAGCTATGATGTGAGTGATGACGCCATCGTGTGACTGACGACGCACAAATTTTGGCAATCTGTGACGTCATAATGACGTCATCACGGGATGATGATTTTTGGCATCACTCGTCCCCGACGCCACGGAACGCGAGACGCCGCCAACGCGGCATGGCGGCGGTAAGATTTCACGTTTGATGAGGCATCTCAAGCTGGAGCGCACGAAAAGAAAAAAAAAACAAGCCATGTGAGGTTATGTGGGCTGAAAAATCGGCGCAGCTCAAAGAAATTCTGGGCAATACATATAAAACTCACAGGGTCCATTCTGCATTCACCTATGACAACTCGAAGGCGAAAGCCATCTTCTTTTTTATTGCGATAGCAATTATATGGACACTTTCAGCGGATTTCTGACGTCGCCGTCATGTCCCACATATGTATATGTATGTATCTATATATAAAAAAGGCACAAAAGATAAAAATTCTGAAGCAACCGACCGGAGGTAGCCCTCGGTAGTGCTACTACAGTGGATAGCGCTTAAGTATACAATTGACGCTAACCCGACATGGCTCCTTCATCATAGGAGTACATATGTAACGTTTTTAAAGTTAGATAGCCAGCACTGCAGGCACAATTCACGTTTCACCAATATTACGCCTGCATAGGGCCTTTTTTCCAAAGCAGTTTCGAGACCTGACGTGGCTCGGTGGTAGAATACTTGATTGCCACGCAGAATGCTTGGGTTGTATTCCTGCCGGGACTCTCATTTGTATTCTTTGCACTCGTCGGGTCAGCGCCGCCGATGTCAGTTTTTACAGCGAAAGCTGTTATGAGATCACAACAAGGGTCGTTTCTGCGCCGTAGTTGTCCGCCGCCGCCGCCGCCGGTGTCCGTAACCAATATCGCACGAAATAAGAAAAAAACTAAATAAATAAAAAAACACCTGTGACAGAATGGGAATCGAACCCGGGTCCTCTGCGTGGCAGCCCAGCACTCTACCACTGAGCTACGCCACTGCTTGAAACTGCTGTGCAAACTGACCCTAGGCAGGCTTCATATCGGGTAAGGAATCGCGTTAACGTGTGTTGTAAAGCGTTTTAGAGCAGTAAAGTAAGAAGCCAGGCGTCACACAATGCGAATTGCGTAACGAGCGGGTCGTTCAATGCTCGAACCCATTACAAAAGCCTCAGGCAAAATAATTCTTCATCGTCGTCAGCCACAGCGTCAACAAAGTGCACATAATTCGTTACAAGAGTGTAACGGGCACCGCGCCTTTACTGAAGAATGACGAAGAATGGCATAGTAGACGCTTCCCCCACAACACAAAAATTATGTTGATTTATAGCGTAGTGGGTACCATGCAAGTGGGCTTGTAGTAGTTGCCCCAAGAGTGTTTAAAAAAGGGTAAAGGCCGCTCTCCCAGCTTTCGCTGTGGCTGTGCTGCGCCTTCTGCGCAGGCCTGGCGGTTTTTTTAAACGCTCTCGCATTTAAATTACCAGTATCAACGTCACTGAAGTCAGTTTTTCTTAATGCTCTCGCATTTAAATTACCAATATCTGCTGTCGCCGTTCCTGGATATTGTAAGGAATCAGACAAGAGACAACGCCCTTGCTACGGGCCGGCTGTTCTTTTATCTACCGTCCTCTTCCTCTACCTCCAGCTCGCTGCCCACGCGCCCGAATCCCAGTGTCGCTCTTCATCATCACAATATCTATAAATTGTCAAGCACCTGTGGCGCATACCCGCATACCGCGGCCCCTGGTATACGGGTATGGGCCACACGTGTCTGGACAAATTTGACGACATACGCGACGGGATTTTCACGTTATTCAAGACACAACCAGCCAGACATATTTGTCAAATCCTCTTACCCTCCCATACTAACTTTGTTCGACCTCAAGTTAAGGAGGCGATCGCAAGAGCATCCATACGTAAGCGGCTAGATAGATAGATAGATAGATAGATAGATAGATAGATAGATAGATAGATAGATAGATAGATAGATAGATAGATAGATAGATAGATAGATAGATAGATAGATAGATAGATAGATAGATAGATAGATAGATAGATAGATAGATAGATAGATAGATAGATAGATAGATAGATAGATAGATAGATAGATAGATAGATAGATAGATAGATACGCTCAAAGTGCTTGCAGTAAGCAAAGAAATGCTTCGCATTTAAGAAAAAGCCCAGAATTGTTAACAGGTACTGCCTGTTCACAGAATATGTACACTGAGCGCGCATTACGCGCGATCAAATCGATGCGGTATGCCCTAAAAAGCTTTTTGATTAAAAGGCGGGCTATCCCCGCACGTGAACTATGTGACATATGCTCGTACGTTGTATGTTTGTATGAATACGTAGGGCTTACTTGAACGGAGGCTGAATTAAGAGATCACGCAGCCACAGCATATATTTGAGAATTTTTAACTGCATACAAAGATAACTGTTGCGTGGACGTTATCAAAGCTTTTCGAAAATTATATTCCTTAAAATTTTTAAGAAAATTGGCGTCTATGGCGACTTCAGCACACCGTTAACAAAATCCTGTTTTTTCTTTACGTTCTTGGACGTTTGATTATCATTATTACTCGGTAAGTGACGTCGCACTGTACATTTATCTCAGCGAGCAATTTCCCGCTTTTTAATCTACTGCGTTCCTGCTTAAGACAAACATGAGCATATGTCGTGCCTTCTTTCTTAATGTGAATCCAAGCACTCCCTTTCTATTGCAGTGACATTACCAGTATATAAGCGTCAACGAGCGATATAACCAAAGCTTACAACTGTAATCTTTGCGACTGGTGTTGAAGAAGCAGCCTACGAGGCGAAACATGTGGCATCGCGCAACGCGAAGGCGAACAGCTACCACATATCAACGTTCGCTGGACTGGTCCTCGGAACAACGGCGGTGCACAAGGACCTGCATGAGCTAGTAATCGCAGTGAAAAAGAGGTAAGTTTATAAGAATGGAAGCTTGAGCGAGTTGGTATGCGTTCATCTTGGTTGACACAGCGCACAGAGACGACGACGAAGAATAAGAAACATGAGCGAGTTGGTATGCGTTCTACTAGCTCCTGTCCTATGTTTCTTATTCTTCGTCGTCGTGTCGTGTGCGCTGTGTCAACCAAGATGAAGAGATAAGTTATTGCAACAAATGCTTTTGTTACATGTATATGCATATATCTACTCACTAGGCTTTTTGTTGCAATATTTAGTAAAATATATGGCTGTGTCTAATTTGCACGTGTTGATTGTATCTTCTTTTTTTTTCTATTCTGATTCAATATCTGTCCTGATACTTATTCGCAACATTTCTCTTCATGTATTTACTAAATGATGTTTTGTAGAAATCGGCGGCTTCTATGTGTATAATATATCCATTTTTTTTACTGATTTGCACTGACTTGTAACCCACTCCTGCCTAAGGTCTGAAATCGAGAACGGCATTATTCTAATAAATAAATAAATAAATAAATAAATAAATAAATAAATAAATAAATAAATAAATAAATACCTGCAAGACAGGATATAAAAATTGAAGGACACTTTGTAAATTTTAAAGTGTGTTCGGCGAAAGCCTGTGATCGTTCGATTGACTATGCCATGTCGTTTTCTTTCTTTTTTGTTTTCAAATGCGAAGCATTTCTTAGCGAACTTCGGCGACTTTAAGCGTATCTATCTATCTATCTATCTATCTATCTATCTATCTATCTATCTATCTATCTATCTATCTATCTATCTATCTATCTATCTATCTATCTATCTATCTATCTATCTATCTATCTATCTATCTATCTATCTATCTATCTAGCCACCTACGACTTTTTGCTCTCCGGACCATATCGCTAATGGGATTTATACCAGAATTGGTATGGCATAACATGACGGTATGACGAACATGAATGACAGGTCATATCATGAAAATAATGACCAACTTGTCATGAGCAGCATGATTTGCACGCCATGACCGTGGTGCTAGTGCGGCCGTTTCCTGAGCTTGATATATCCAAAAATTGGTATGATGAAACATTTGTGCATGACCAACATAAATGACAGGTGGTAATATCAAAACCATGACGTGCATGTCATGTACAACATGATTTACATGCCGCGCTCATGGTGCGCTGACGGCCGTTTCGCAATCCCGATATGCCCCAAATTTAGTATTGCGTGACGTGACTGCATGGCGACCTTAAGTGGCAGGTGTTAACATGAAAATCATAACATAGATGTCATGTACAAAGCCATTTACATGTCCCGCTCATGGTGCGCTTGCGTCTAGTTCGCTAGCAGATATTCACCAAGACGGGTATTACGTGACGTGACTGTATGACGAACATGAATGGCAGCTGATAACTTGAAAATCACGATATGCATGTCACTTACAACGTGATTTACATGCCACACTCATGCTGCACTTGCGTCCAGTTCGCTAGCTTGATATACACCAAGATTGGTACTGCGCGACGGGACTGTATGACGAACATAAACGACAGGTCCTAACATGTAAATCATGATATGCATGCTATGTACAGCATGATTTGCTCCTTGCTGGCTGCTTCGAATTACATCGATTCCCACAATGCGTGGGAGCTGCCGGTTTTCTTTTTTTACACTATCTTAGCAATCACGGGATTGCTGAGAGAGTGTGAGGGGGAGAGGCCACAGCTGGCACCATTCCAGGGCACTGACGCAGGGACGGACGGACGCGAGTATAAGACATTAAAGGTTTTCGCCTTAAAAAGTGTGTGGAGACCACAATGCAAAGTTTTGATGTCTACATATTTGGTAAGGGAACTGAAGAAGCGTGTGTTGGAGGCTAGTTGGTAAGACATTATGTAAAAAACTGCGCTAGGGAGGAGACACCAGAATAGAAGCAGACAGGACGAACTCAGCTGGTGTCTCGTCCCCAGCGCTATTTAAGTTTACATAATTTTTCGTAAATTATGCGACAATTTTGGCGGCAAAATTTTCGCATAAGAAGTATACCTCTCCACCTAAAATACATACGGCTCCTTAGAAAACAAGGTTAAGGTAGGCCAACTTGAATTTGGGAGTAACCCTAAACTTGTCGTCGATATGGGGGTGGGCCACGTATGGACCAGCTTGCAGGAGAACGGTGCCATTAGCTGACCAGCGTACACGGGCGATCGTCTCAGTGGGCGCATTCTACTGCTCACCAAACATCGCAGCCCCACGCATAAGCAAAAATCTTCCTCGAAGAAGTGCTGGCTGCACGCGCCTGTTGTAGCCGATGGCTGTGAACCAGGCCCGTAGCCGGGGGGGAGGGGAGGGGGGGGGGGGCTAGAGGCCCCCCCCTCTTCCTTGAAATTCTGATGGAAGGGGGATGTTTTACCGAGGACAAATAATAAAAATGGGTGTTTTTGTTTTTCAAGGTCTTCAACAAGTAGGCCACCCCTGAAAAAAATTCCTGGCTGCGGGTTTTCTGTGAACCCTTTCTGTCTAAATCCCAGTGTCACGCAGCTTCTTACCCTGACGACACGTGTGAAGGCTGACACCGAGCTCCGTTGCATACGTTCTCCACTGCGGCTCCGAGCGCTGGCCTACCATACAAAACGCCTTCAAAGATAGCGAATGCACATTACCGTGTTTTCATGCCTTGCCAAGCCCACAGCCAAAGCCGGAAAACTTCCCCATTTAATCAGAATAACAGTGCGGGTGATCTAGAATTTCGTTTTCAGCGCGCGTCAGTGCTTTCGTAGCAGACGACGCTGCCACTGATCCTGTCAAGCACGTCACGCCGACGGTGGCACCAGCTCTTCCAGTGGTGGGCCCCGCGGCCAATATGCTGCCTGGGGGTCACTTCGCTCGTTCGTTTGCGAAAGGACAACTTTTCTTGACAGCACTGGCGAAGCTACGGAACCGAAGCACATGCCTGTCGCCGCGCCATGAAATAGTACACATAAAAACAGCGCTAAAGACGGAGGACAAGTAAAAGAAGGACACAGACGGCGGCGCTGACTTTCAACTAGATTTATTTGCTAGAACCGCGCAATATATACTTGAGCAGTATCTGACAAAAAATAGGAGGAACGATAAAATGATAAAAACAGTGAAAACCTATGAATACATAATCATCTGTGTCCTTCTTTTACTTGTCCTCCGTCTTTAGCGCTGTTTTTATGTGAATTATGTCTTACCAACTCGCCCAAGCCACCACTTTAGCTACATGAAATAGTACTTACGTTTTCTGATAATTAACTCATTTTGCCTTGATGAAATAAATGCTTCTTTGTTTATTATGAGACTAGAATAGTTGCGAGAAGTCGTAGGAACATACAGTTATTGTTCACTTTGCAAGAATGCATTCCTTTTCTTTCCATTTCTAAGACAGTACCACCTTTTGATCAAACCCGTTTTCCAAAGTAAACATCACGTCCATGACGTAGGTGGGTGAGTGTGCGGCCGTAAACGCACTCTTAAGTTCTCCAAGAAACGTATTCCCGTATTTTGGCACTAAAATATACACAGAACCATCGAAACGTTTTCCTGTTCACGTTTTTGTGTAATTTTAAACGCGTAAACGAGGCGGGCGAGCCAAAATGAGATCAGACGCAAGCTGCCGTACCGCTTGCGGAGCAACACGAATGTGCGGAAGCACCGCCTCTGTAGCCTTCGCTCCATTATCAACATAAGTTCTCACCGACTATGGCTAGAGGAGCCAAAGTAGGGGCTAGTTGGTTTTGCCTACTCGGGATTTGCAGCGCGCTACTTGAACACCAAGAAGTAACAACTGCGACAGTTGTTAGTACACACTCGTCCTGTGTATACCTGTCCGTTCCTTTTCGCGCGTCCTTTGCGTTTGAACACTGCAAGTGTCGAGCCTGTGTTAGGTTGCGCTCATCCTGTGTCCTTGCTCATCCTTTGTCATCCTGTGTTCCTGCGTCCTTTGTGCTTGACAAGCGCGCTGCAAGTTTCAAGCTGCTTGCCGTTCTGTGTGTGACATTCTATTTTGTTGCTATTGCATTCACTGCTTCGCCCTTGCGAGGAAACTGTGCCTTTCACAGCGAAGCTGTATTCCACTGGCTGACAACGGTTTCGTCTCGGTGGCAGAAAAACGCGCTGGCAAAAAACAAGACACCGCCCTCCTAAACCACCAACAGTCTCTCATGTGCATCTCATGTGCACCTCTGCTAGAGAAGCGCGCGCTCCTTGCGTTTTCACCGCGGACTCTGATAAATGGGCGTTCGGAGAGGTGGACAGACGAGCCGACTAACGCATTCGAGACCTTTTCACTGTGTAGAAACACAGACCCTGGACGGCTTCCAGTTTTGTCTTCGAACGCACCATACCAGTATTGGCAGGGAAGAAAAACCTTGGCGAGAAGCCCGCAGACTTTACACACTTCTCTGCGTGTTTAACATGTGAAATAAAAAAATCACAGCATATCCACGGAGTGAATGATGATGAGTGGGCGAAGCTACGGAGGTTCATCGGTAAACCGCGAATCTTCCGTGAAATTCGCCCAGTACATCATCAAAGACGTGACAAACACTGTGTGTATATATACAAGAAATTTATATTATTCGTGATCCGTGATATTCCGTTTTGTTTTCGTTTCTTCGTTGGCCGTGGTTACCGTTTACATAAGCCGTGGCTTCCGTTCCCCCCTTCATTATAACGGCTTTATGGTCGGTGAAATGGAGGGAGAGCGGTTCCTGGATGGGTCGTAGTGGAAAGTTTGCAAAAACGAGATCGATGCAGGTTCCTCGGATGGTGGTTGGTTGCATGTCGTCAAACGATATGCATGTGAGACCATATCGCGATGCCATATGTTGTATGAGCCAACTGTTTTCACTGATGTCAACGTTAACGTAACCCACCAGTAGCGTAACGGGACACGCTTATTCTTCATCGTCATCGTCACTATGCGTCATCGTTATGACGCATAGTGGGTACATTCCATGTGCTGTGCCGTGATGGCAGCGTCATCGCCATCGCACAGAGGTGGCTACGACAACGATGCGGGACAAGCCTGCGCCCTAAGGAGCTTCGCCCCTAAAATTCTTCTCACCTATACACGAGAATATGAGAAGTTTTCTTGAATTTTGCCCACCCTTATTTTATGCAAAAACATAAAAAAGGATTTCCTTATTTCCTTTATTTGCAATCAGCATACAGCATAGAGCTGAGTACTTCTAGCGACCACAAAGCGATTATCACTATCTTTACTTTACAATAATAAAGAAAGTACCCTCCCCCCCCCCCCCCCCCCCCATGCAGCATGTGTGGTTTTTTATACAGCTTCGCTGGACATTTACAAGCGCAGGGCTGGATGACGGCAAACTTGTGCGTGTGTTGGGAAAAAAACTTCCCCATCTCCCGCTAAAGGGACCCATGTGTGGATGCGAAGCAGCGGGGAGATAGCGGGAGAAACGTCGCCGCTCCCGATTCACGGCAGCGGCGCTGTCCTGTGGCAAGAAATACATAGGGCAGACGGGACGGTGTGCAAACGACAGGCTGCGTGAACACGCAAACAACGTGCGAACTGGAGGCGTGGGACATTTGGCATTCCACTGCAGGAAGTGCGGGTGTGATCCCGATATATTCGCAGTGTATTGCGATAGGAAGAAGCCAAGAGCAAACGACACGAGAGATAATTGAAGCGGCGAAGATAGCAAGTCTGGGAGACGCGTGCGTTAGTGCACCTTCCATAGATCTCTCGAAAAAAGAACTTGATTTTTTGAGCAAGGCCAACAGAGTGGCTCGACGGTAATGACAATCTTGAATGTCCTCTTGATCTCGCAGAAAGAAAAATTCCAGCATCATTTTGTTGTCTGCATATCTGAACTTTCATGCATTTCATCATTGGTTTTCCTAATCTTCCCTGTACACTGCGCCTGCGTGCGTTGCGTTTTGGTGTATATGTATATATGTACCCCTGTGAAAAATAAAGCATTTTGTTGGAAGTCAGCGCTTGTGTTCGCGTCGCTTTTCGTCCTTGTCCCTCAGTGCGCTAAAGAAGTGAAAGTATTCCTATAGGAGAGAAAGAGGGAGCGTAGAAGAGGAGAGAGAGGGGGGAGGGGACGCGCAAGCGCTGTGGGGGGTGTGGGATGCGGGAAGGAGGGACGGAGAAAGCCCCCCGCAAGTACATGCAAGCAAGATCAAGGAATGAAGTCAACGGGACGCGGGCGCCGCTCCTGGAGTAGAGGATTCCTAGAGGAAAGAAAGGTGGGGAGCGTACGAGAGGAGAGAGAGGGGTGTGGGACGCGGGAAGGAGGGACGGACAAAGCCCCCGCAAGCAAGATCAAGGAATGGCGTCAACAGGACGCGGGCGCCGCTCCGTAGAGCAGATGACTGCTGGAGGAGAGAAAGGGCAGGAGCATAGGAGAGGAGAGAGAGGGGGGCTGTGGGACGCGCGACGGACAAAGCCCCCCACAAGCACATGCAAGCAAGATCAAGGAATGGAGTCAACGGGACGCGGGCGCCGCTCCGTAGAGTAGAGGATTCCTAGAGGAGAGAAAGGTGGGGAGCATCGGAGAGGAGAAAGAGGGGGTGTGGGACACGGGAAGGTGGGCGGACAAAGCCCCCGCAAGCACATGCAAGCAAGATCAAAGGATGGAGTCAACGGGACGCGGGCGCCGCTCCGTAGAGTAGAGGATTCCTAGAGGAGAGAAAGAGCGGGAGCATAGGAGAGTAGAGAGAGGGGCTGTGGGACGCGTGACGCAGGAAGGAGGGACGGACAAAGCCCCCCACAAGCACATGCAACCAAGATCAAGGAATGGAGTCAATGGGACGCAAGCGCCGCTCCGTAGAGTAGAGGATTCCTAGAGGAGAGAAAGTTGGGGAGCATCGGAGAGGAGAGAGAGGGGGGTGTGGGACACGGGAAGGAGGGCGGACAAAGCCCCCGCAAGCACGCAAGCAAGCTCAAGGAATGGGGAGTCAACGGGACGCGGGCGCCGCTCCGTAGAGTAGAGGATTCCTAGAGGATAGAAAGGGGGTGAGCGTTGGAGAGGAGAGAGAGGTGGAGGGGACGCGCATGTTCTGGAGAGGTGTAGGACGCGGCAAGGAGGGACGGGCAAACCCCCCCACAAGCACATGCAAGCAAGATCAAGGAATGGAGTCAACATGGGCGACAGACACCATCTGTAGTGCGCGTTAATCTTTGCTTGCAGCCACCACCTGCCTAGCCATTGCTAAGCAGCCACTCTGTGCTCTCGGCCATGTTTCTTGCGACTGTAATGGTGGTTAACGGCCTTATTGTACTACATCGTTCTGGGTCGCATAGTGGCTGATTCCCTACTTCATGAAAGTGACCGGAGGCGGGACGCCGGACGCGGGAGGGACGGACATAGCCCCGAGCATAATGCTTCGCATCTAAAAAGCGATCAGCTGGACAACGAGTAAGCACGATATGAGGAATTTCACATTCCAGGGAAATCCCGACTTCGAGAAAATTGAATTACTAACCCGCGCTCCCATGATCGCGTTATGGTCCTTCCGTCGGGAACTTCTAAAGGCTGACGGAAGCTGGAAAGAACTTAAAAGAAGCCATGCCGATTCAGCCCGAAAACTGGGTTCCGGCACGGCCGCTGCGCATAATAAAGCTTAACGCTTGCGATAGGAGGAAGCATTGCACCATGCGAAAGAAAGAAAGAAAGAATGAAAGGAAGAAAGAGAGAAAGAAAGAAAGAGAGAAAGGAAAGAAAGAAAGAACATCAGGAAGCAGTGGTAGGTCAGGCCCGCCCAATCCAAGCGTCGCTTGCCCCCAATTTCCCGATTGGGGAAGAGCTCCTGAATTTTTGTTTAGGGTGTAAATGACTGTAGTCACACCCATATTACTTGCATTCGCCTGGATGAGCTCTGCGCGACCAATTGGCGCCATCATTCCGGCCGGTAACGTTTGTGCATACAAAGCAATTTTAGCGCTAAGGATAACATGTGTGAACTAGAAACAACCCGCTCAAAAGCGGGGTTTTACGGAAATCACGCTCAGGCCTCTCGTAATCCGCCACACTGCTAAATGTCTGCCGACAGTCTGTCACCTACTGCCGCCAGAGGGCGTAATGCGCGAGCCGTTGAGGTTCTCACGTTTGTACCAAAATTTTACTGTGTTGCTGCAGCCCTCGTTGATATTAAGCATTTGCTGACGCCTGTGTACTCTGCTAAGTTGTATGAGATGAGACACACCGCTGTGTCTGTACCCTTCTTCTCTTGTGTCCTCGCCGTCGTGCGCTGAGTTAAATTATGTTCAAGTACGGTTACCAACTGGCCCAGCTTTCAGTCCTTCTACTGTATGAGATAAGTTGCGGGAAAAGCATATATTCCTATGTTTCCAATACAGTAGTCATTTGTAGCCTTTGCGTTTTTGTATTGGTATGGTAGCATTCTTACTACTTTGCACGTTTTAACAAGGTGGACAATCTCTAGCTCCCGTATTGATCAGCATTGAACGTGCTTCCCGAGGAGCTGAGACTGCAGCTCTCCCGGCAAGAACCGCCCACAAAGTTGCTTTTTTCGGTCCTCCGCAACGTAGCGCTTCGCCGCGCTGTTTGGCGAGGACTACGCTCTGATCGGGATCACGTGTTCCTGCCAGATGTAACCCAAGCCCTCCTCGCTGAATGCTACATCATTCACCGAAAATCGACCACCCCGAGACAAATGGTCTCATCCAGCGGTTCAATCGCACAATCGACGACGTTCTGAGGATGTATATCTCCTCCGATCCCACCAACTGTCACACCGTACCCCGCTTTGTTATATTCGCATACAATATCGCGATTCAAGCGACTGCCGCCAATTCCCTCTTGTTCATCATGTACAGCCGCAAGCCTTCCCACCTGCTAAATATCATACTCGCACACCGACATGATGCCTCCGAGTGCAGCAAAACTCCAGAAGTCGCCCTATACGCCGAAGACTGCCGTCAGTCAGTTCGCTCGTTCCCTGACTAGCGAGGTTCAAGCACGACAAAAGACACGACATCACTATATTCATCACCCAGCTTCCACGTTTCCCGCTGGTGCTCTCGTTTAGTTATGGGTATCGCCACGCGTCCCTTGCCTCTGGCTTTTGGCGCGGTATCACAGTCCGGACCGCGTCATTGATGACACATCACCGGTGAATCACATCGTCCGACGCCTCATACAATCGCCACACTTGCGCCCCCCATGGACTCGAGGTCGTGCACGTCAACTGTCCAAAGCCACAATATGAACCCGTCATTCTACCAGCTCCGTAGATTTCCAAAATGGCCGTGCTTCACCCCCGTGGATATTGTAAAGGAGCAGATGCACCAACGGGTATGCGCCCGCGAATGAAGGCGACAAAGACCGGCGCTCCGACTGCACAAGGGCTTGTGCTGTCCACGGACCTTGAAGCGCTCGTTTGTGCGGTCATTCATCATGAATAAAAAATAAAATACGATAAGCTGCATCATATTCTACTAAACTATCTAAGCAGGGTAAAAACTTGAGATATAGCAATTTTTAGATGCTTTATCTTGATATTGAAATGGTATGTCTGACTGCACAGTCATTCATGCTATTTACATCAATCACACTCCTTATACGCAGGAATCACATTTCAAGTTTTCATTTATTTGTCAATATGGCGCCTTTCAACAGCGACTCTACCTTTAAGCAAAAAGGAAGAGTTAACGATTTGAACGGGCTTACTTTGATCTATTGTGTTCTGACTTGCGTTCTTTTTCTTTTAATATTCGGCTCCAGATAGTGATTCACCTCCAAAGTTCCCGTGTATGTAAGTCCCTGAGGGTAATATATAGGTACATTGCTCCTTCCCGTTTTCGAGGTTAAACGCGTCTATGGCATCACATCTATCAACGAAAAACCAAAGCGGCTGGGCAGATTGTAGGTTCCCACCCAAGGAAGTATATTAACTCGCGATGAGCAGAAATCTGGAAGGCCAACCTTTGATTTTGCAAAACTTTTCGAGCAGCCCCAGGCCATATTAATGTCTCCAACACATCGAGCCTTGCTGTCATGCGCCAAAGGCCATCAATAAACCAAAGTTAAAGGGAGTCGGGCAGCATTAGCTTCCGCATCTCCTCTGCGAGCGCTAAAATTCATTAAAAGGCGACTCCAGGTAATAAAGTTAGACGCCAACAGAGATCTTATTAGGCAGTTCCCTTCGGTTATCTGTCACTTCCGGTATCACACCGACCTTCTGCCTCTCGACCGATAAGTTGGCGTAATAGAAAGATTTCATTAGGGTACCGTCCTTTGCTATGCCTTCTTTGTGAGACGAGGCTGTAGGTAGACTGCTTTATCGCACTTAAGCTATTTAGCTGCGCAGGATTTAGCGAACGGCTCTACTAGTTTCATACAGAGTGAAGTACTTCAGTAATCTGATGAGGCAGAGAAGACTAAACGCAGATGAAGGGCGGGGCACCAAAACACATGCGACGCGCAACAGGGTGGGCAAACGTAAAGTGTAAAAAATAAGGATAAAACATAATTATGTTAATTTCGTACCTTCCTGACTTGCAGCATAGTAATTCATGTAAACTTGTGTGTGTAACCGTGAAAAAATGGCTTTTAAACTGATGTCTCAGACACACGTTATGTTAATCATCTTAAACAGACAGTAAAGGGAAATATTAACTGGAGATAAACTGAAACAGTTGGCCTTTGCAACAGCAAATGAACCATTATTTTCGATACCAAAACACTTGTAGGCGAGAATAAGACGAAATCGAAGAACGGGAGCAGCGCCACCAGTCCTGCGCTGTAGTGCCTCTCAAAATGGCGCCACGACCTGCAGTATGACTGCTCAACTACTGCTATACACCAGAACACTGCGAGTTCAGTGTGTGCCACCATATGTAGGCAGCACTTCGCGCCATCTGTCGAAAGCGCGGCGAAGCAACACCCTGAACTGCCAGGCTAGCAGACGCTCCGCAATTCAAACGCGAATCTTCCCAACCCGACTCCGGCTGTGAGCATGTTCCGCACTTCTCTTCTACTGGAAATGTATGCTGTTTTCTTGTGAAACGTCGAGAAGACCTTCCTCGACAGTCCGGAATGTCTACAGCACGTGCATTGCAGACTGTGGAAGCAACTTTATCAGGTACGTACTATCGCGATGGAAAGAAACGTGAACAGCGGAAAGCGTGACTTTCGACTCAGTCGAACTGCGACATGCCTTGACTATCGCTAGGCAAAACTTGTGCTTTCAGCCGGCGTCTTCGTAGCGCTAGAATCCCGCTACGCCTTGCGCCCATGCACCGCATGTGTTTATCATTTGCCAGTCATTCCTGGCACTCGGATCACACACGCGGTGCGAAAGTGTCAGCCAGAGAAACATTTTATAGTACTACGGTGACGCCGGCTGAAATCACAGATTGGCCTAGCGACAGTGAAGGCATGTCGCAGTTCGACTGAGTCGAAAGCCACGCTACGCTCTGTTCACGTTTCTTTGTATCGCGATAGTACTCCGTTATTACATTTGTACTAAACATGCGCAGTTAGCGTGCACGCGTGAGTCGTGATAGCTCTTATTTTTGGCGTGCGGCCCGCGAAAGAGTACGGCAATAATTTGGTGCCGCATTCTATAATACTGCACGTATAATGAAAATACGAGGCCGGAAGCGGTGGTTTCGTCCGAACAGTATCGAGAGCTGGTCAGGCGCAGGCAGCGTTGCAGCAACCACAGGCTAGGCAGCTCCCGCTCGTGCCTCGTGCAAAGCTGGCGATGCGGCTGCAGCGCCGGGCATTCCTCTTCACTACAATCATCCCCCGTCGGAAAAGGAGCCATCCTGGCGACTCATGGAGAGCACAGTACAAGCGGATCGTAGTAGGCCTTCAGACGCTGTACGTGGACGGTTTCACGACCACGAAAGCGGTGATCAGTAGGCGGTGTAACCGGTTCGACGACATAGTTTACAGGTGACGTCTGCTGAACAACACGGTAGGGTCCCTGATATTTCGAAGCGAGCTTGGATGACAGGCCAGTAGGGACAGCTGGAACCCAAAGCCACACAAGGGAATCCGGAGGAAAGTGAGGATCATTGGACGGGTGGTCATCGTCACGACGAGATTTTTTGTTTCCATTGGTCTATGGTCGTGAACGAGCGGGCGAGTTGTCGGCACTCCTCGGCGCGGCGGGCAACTTCAGAGATGGGCGTAGGTTCAGATGAATCAGGTCGGTACGGCAGAATGGTGTCGAGTGTGGTCGAAGGTTCTCGGCCATATAAGAGAAAGAATGGCGAAAAGCCTGTAGTCGCCTGTGGAGCCGTGTTATAGGCGTACGTCACGAAGGGCAAAATTAGGTCCCAGTCAGAGTGATCGGAGGCAACGTACTTAGAGATCATGTCGCCAAGGGTTCGATTGAATCTCTCCGTCAAACCATTACTTTGGGGATGGTAGGCGGTAGTTGTGCGATGAACGATGCGACATTCGGCAAGGAGTGCGTTGACGACTTCGGAAAGGAACACACGTCCTCTATCGCTCAGAAGTTCGCGTGGTGCGCCGTGGCGGAGAATGAAGTTCCGCAAGAGGAAAGATGCGACGTCACGGGCCGTGGCAGCAGGTAGAGCGGCTGTTTCTGCGTATCGCGTCAGGTGGTCGACGGCGACGACTACCCAGCGGTTTCCAGAAGCCGTGAATGGAAGGGGTCCATACAGGTCAATACCTATGCGGTCGAAGGGCCTGGCTGGGCACGGGATTGGCTGAATCGGACGAGAGGCCTGCTGGGGAGGAGCTTTGCGTCGTTGGCATTGTGGGCATGACCGAATGTATTTGCGCACAAAGGTGTACATGCCTCGCCAATAAAACCTCGAGGAAAGTCGGGTGTATGTTTTGTAGACGCCCGCATGAGCACACTGTGGGTCAGCGTGAAAGGCTGAACATATCTTTGCGTGGAGATGTCGAGGTATGACCAGCAGCCACTTGCGGCCGTCAGACATGTAGTTCCTGCGATAGAGGAGGCCATCGCGGATCTCAAAATGATGCGCTTGACGACGCAATGCTCGAGAAGCTGAAGGAAAAGCCGACGGGTGGGAAAGGAAACGGAGGAGATCGCTAATCCAGGCATCTTTGCGTTGCTCAGCCGCCATGTCACAGCCAGCTGGGAAGGAAAGCACTTCGTCCATGGCATATAGGCAGGCCGTGCTTTCGGTTGACAAAGGCGAGCGTGATAGGGCGTCGGCATCGGTGTGGCGGCGGCCAGACCTGTAGACGACGCGCATGTCGAAATCTTGCAACCGCAAAGCCCAGCGAGCTAACCGGCCGGAGGGGTCCTTCAACGTGGATAGCCAACAAAGCGCATGGTGGTCTGTGACTACGTCGAAGGGGCGGCCATATAGGTAAGGCCTAAATTTGCCGAGAGCCCAAATTATGGCCAAACATTCCTTCTCCGTGACAGAATAATTTTTCTCTGCTTTACTGAGGGTGCGGCTCGCGTATGCGACGACGTACTCCGGGTATCCAGATTTGCGCTGCGCGAGCACGGCACCGAGTCCAACACCGCTGGCATCGGTGTGCACCTCAGTCGGAGCAGTAGGGTCGAAGTGACGCAGGATTGGCGGTGAGGTAAGGAGACGGCGCAACTCTTGAAAGGCATCGTCACAAGCGGGTGACCAAGCGTAAGCTTTCGAGTCGCCCCGTAGGAGCTGATTCAAGGGAGCGGTGATCGTCGCAAAATTCCGAATGAAGCGGCGAAAGTAGGAGCAGAGGACAAGGAAACTGCGAAGTTCTTTTAGAGACGCAGGTTTAGGAAAGTCAGCAACTGCCCGGAGCTTGGCGGTGTCGGGAAGAATACCGTCTTTGGAGACGACATGGCCAAGGATGGTGAGCCGGCTTGCGCCAAAGCGGCATTTCTTCAGGTTTAGCTGAAGGCCGGCGTCACTTAGGCACTGCAACACTTCCTCTAGCCTACTGAGATGCGTGGGAAAATCTTGTGAAAATACAACCACGTCATCAAGGTAGCAGAGGCACGTTTTCCACTTGAGACCTCTCAAAAGATTATCCATCATGCGCTCGAATGTTGCGGGCGCATTGCAGAGACCGAAAGGCATGACACGGAATTCATAAAGGCCATCGGGTGTGATGAAGGCCGTTTTAGGTTGGTCGTCGGGCGCTACGGGGACTTGCCAATAGCCGCTTCGTAGGTCAATAGAAGAGAAGAACTCCGCGCCTTGAAGGCAGTCAAGGGCATCGTCAATTCTCGGCAAGGGATACACGTCTTTCCGTGTGATTTTGTTAAGATCTTGTTGTTCCGTTAAGATCTTGTTAAATTACTGCTGTAAAGAGAAAGAGCTGGCGTCACGCTTGAATACACGCAGTAAGTGTACTTACTCGTACACTTTTACTGGGCTCGTAGTTTTTCCTGTTCATTGCAAGTATCCACTGGCGGCGGAGCTCGGCGTTTTTCGTTGCGGATGGATATCTGTGCAATCTGAAAACACCGCACCGGCACGATTCCCATGGTTTGTTATGTTCACAGACAGTGCTGAGTGATATCTTCCTCTTGCGCTGATTGTTTTCGCACCCAAAGACGGCGCAGTGCTGCCCAGACGACTTCTTGTAAGCGGGAGCGGCGTCAACAGGCGCTTTCTCGTATTTTAAGGTCCCAGACACGCCACTTCCCATGTAACAGATACACGCCTTGGCAGTTTAAAACAAAGATGGCGTCTGGGTGCGAGAGTATGCCGCCGAGAGCCTAGGCGCATGGGTGCGAGATAGACGTGCTCTGGTCTATATTATGGGCCCGCAAGAACTAGCACAGTCACGCGCGCCAAATGGCTGGCAACGGGCCAAGAAACCACCGCCAACTTATCGGCCTGCCGCTGCAACGGAGCCGGCGGATCGCGGCCGCAGCTGATTTCGTTCGCTCAAACCACGTATGAGAGCAACAGGGTCGCGGCGCGCGAGTCATGTGACTTTTTTTAAAGCCGATAGTCTTTCTTGGGATACCTAAACGGAGAAATTTTTGTCTGTCTGTCTGTCTGTCTGTCTGTCTGTCTGTCTGTTTGTCGGCACGTCACACGATTGAGCTAGTTGGCCAAACTTTAACCCCCCTGCCTTACGACCTCCAATCATGACCAAGAAGCATGTGTTCATACGGGTGAGCGTGGGCAATTAAAAATCAAATATTACGCATACCTGAGGCACAACATCAATACCTTAGTACTATTCACAGTGTTCCTTTAAAACAAAATCTATAGATACGTAATTATAAAGATCCTAGTGTTTATTACGCGGCGCTGCTGTGTACAAAACAAGTCTCCGCCCAGTGATTTAACTTCGGCGCTGTGGCTGGCTGTGGTGCTGCCACCTGGCAGCAGCATTGTTCAACACAAGCCGATGTTCCCCGGTAGCGCTGTAGATGGCGTCCTCTTCTGTTTTATCAATGCCAGCCAGATGCGGCTGATTCATCGTAGAAGAGCGCTGTCTCAGGCAAGGCAAAACATATATGGCCGCTTGATTAAATACGACCCACTCTACAAGACATGATCAGAGAACGCAGAGAAAAGACCGACGACCAAATTTCAGCGGAGAAACGCCGGCGTCCGTCTAAGCGCGCCCGGAAAACGTCCGAAAAACGAGCCCAGCGGCTAGCCCGGCTATTAAATTGTGGTACTCATGCCGCTCATGCAGTGCAGTCGGCACAAGACTATCGTCTTTCGACGACATTTGCAGCGAAGCACGCAGATACGCGGCCAATTTTTTTTTTTTTTTGTATTTCGCTGGCTTTCTTTGCAGCATAGAAAAAATCGTACGCGTACGACTTTCTTTATCGTATATAATGCAATGGGGGTTTCTGAAGACGCTCTCGAACTTTGCAAGTCGCATGTCTTGCCTAAAGTCAATATTTAGCAATTTAGATAATTAATCCTAATGAACAAACTAGTTAATTACGATACAAAAAATTGTCGGTAGTGCGCAAGATGGCTGATTTCTCACGCCTGGCTCAAATATTGTGTATTTTACCGTTCGCTGTACACGCGTGCACAACTGCAACGCAACTAAGTTTCGACCTCTTAGAGGTTTAAGGGCCGACCCAACAAAAAACTAGCAGTTGTTCCGTGTACGAATACGACCGATGAGCGAAGTTCCTTAGAAATGGGACGCAAACGACTATGTACGTTGTTTATATATTGCCACGCGTGTTTCTTATTCTCGCGTTTGCTGTATTCGCTTTTCGCCCACAAAGACTGACAGTAACGCTCGGCGCAGACCACGCCTTAGTGTTCGAGAACCTTCGCGATTATAGTAGATCGTCTTGTTAAGATTGCACGCCGGACGCGAACCGACGAGCTTATTCTAGAGCTTGCACGACCAACAGTGATAAGGCTAGAAAGTTCTACGCGCGCTGTATAAAAGACGGCGCGTCCCAACGATGACCAGTTGATCGACGGCCGACGCTCTGTTCGCCGCTATCAGTGCCAGTGTGTATTGCTGTAATCTGACTTTCCGTTTACCGGCCACAAGTTCGGCCCAAATAAACAGTTTCATTTTGAACCTACCGACTGCTGCCTTCGTCGACGTCACGACCACGTGACAATATGTACAAACATGGTTTTCGATGAATTTTACTGTCGCTTATTAGGGCGAACTGTTTTTGCGCCACGCGCCTTGTTTTTTGCGCAACGCGCGCCTTTCTTGTTTTTTTTTCTTTTTTTTGCGCAGGCGCTGGGTGGGGAGAGCGTCCGCTACTACCTTCGAGAAAGCGCGCATAGTGCGCTAGAATGGTGGTTGTCATTTCACAATCCACGATAAAGGTGGTGCAAATGAAGACGACCATTATAACCAGCTGTGTACAGTGCTTATTTCTTTTATTTTAGCATCGAATTTCCGGTGCGCTAGAACCAAACCGCTCGGCGTTTGGCACGCGCGGCGTTTCATTGTCTTTTTGCGCCGGCGCCGCATCTATGTTGCAGGGAGCTCCAACGGCGACGGCGACGGCGGGGTGCGGACCTAAGGAGCTTCGCTCCTAAAAAATCTGTAGGTCCCTGCACATAAGTCGTATTTCTGTAGAGCAGAGGTCTCAAACACGCGGCCCGCGGGCCACATGCGGCCCGCGAGGCTTTCGGTTGCGGCTCGCGGCCCGCACATGACTGTCTTCGCCCCACATTTTTTTTTTAATTTTCTTATTAAGTATGTTCGTGAACTACACAGGCCTGTCTTGTTTAAGGCGTTGTCTCCGTGAGGCATGCCATGCATTCACCTTGATTTAAAGCATAACCATGAAACAAACATTATATACTTCACGATCAGCGCCCAGATTTGAGTCCTTAGGAAATCGGTAGCATGTTCCTGGAATCCTGGCATCACATCTCCTTCAAAAATGACCACTATATGAGGTATGGAAAAGTTTCCTTTTAAATGGCAGCATTTTCTGTCAAACTGTACAAACGCCCCCCCCCCCCCCCAATCCTACCTCCTTCACTGTCCCGGCCCTTGATGGACTGAATTGCGTAAATGCGGCCCGCTGGCTGTGGTGAGTTTAAGACCTCTGCTGTAGAGGAATATGGCAAACATGTGAAGGTGCTACGCTGGGGGGTGCAAAAAATATAAAAGCCAGAGGCTTGGTAAATTAGAGGCCCTTTCTAGACTAATTTGGGAAGCCTGCTTTGAGCATTCTGCAAATTTTAAAACGCCAGCTTGAGCGGCAGTTTAACGCAACTGTCGCCATAAACTAGCGACGTTTTGGTGGTTGCGAGTAGTGCTCTCTTTTGAGGCATTCAAGACACTGACGAGTTCGAAGAAATAACTTCACCCTAGTGGCTGCTTTTGCGATGTACAAAATGTGAAAATGTGAATCTATCCCTGAACGCTGATGTGTCACGCATGATTTATGCTCTGTACATAGTGTATATAATTTTTTTTCTAAAGAGGGACACTGTGTATATTCGAAAGAGTGTTCGCCGAAAGCCTGTGCCCATTGAGACGGCGTCGGTCAGAATGGAACGCGATGCGCGCGTCTCCCTTCTTGTATGAGTGGGAGGATTGTGACCGGGCTACAGGGGAGACACGTGCTCGTGGGAGCGGTCGGACGCCGCAGCTGTGCCATCACGTGATTGCCGAGAGAGTGTGAGGGGGAGAGGCCACAGCTGGCACCGTTCCAGGGCACGGACGGACGGACGTCGCCACTAGTATGAGCCATTACAGGCTTTCGCCTTAATAAATTATAGAAGGCCGTACGGCACAGCAAGTGCATGAAATGAAAGCGTGTTGCTAGGTGTTACCGTGAACAAAAAGCGCAATACTTGCCTGTAAAGGGCTTTAGGAGGACATCTGTGCAATAGATGGCTGATAACTTGTAAGGCTCCGTGTTTTCATGTTTATTTTTCTCGTAGTTCGGAGAGTGTTTGTTGAAGCTTATTTCTTGGAAGAAATTCGGTGCTTATCGGAGTTTATTTTTCGTTAATCCCCAATTATCCGAAATTTCAAGTTAGATTTTGCATTATTCTCAATAGCCCAATGTATTAGGTGAAATGATATCTGAACATGAAAAGATAAGAACACCCTAGGGGTAATTTAGCCGTCTGAAATGTTTGAACGCAGAAATACTTGAATACAAAACACCTACGTTTGTGCGTATTACAACCTTAAAGCTTGTCGAATCACACGCAAGCATGGTGTACGTGGCCCGTATATTTGATGTCGTCTGGCGCTCCCGGAGACCCTGCATGCGTTGACGTCTCTCGCTCCATGCGCACAAGTCCTTTTCAAAATGTGCGATGGACACAGTCTACGAGATACGGTTGACGTGAGGTAAGGATTATACGGCCGAACAGGCCGGTGTGTCAATAATAGCTCAGAACAGTGTTTCTCAATAGGGGACCGCAGACCTCGAGGGTCCGCCAAGCCATTTTTGCGGGTCCGCGAAAGCCTTAATTGAAAAAAAAATAAATAAAGAACACTGCGTTTCTTGGCAGACTATGTCCCGTGTCAGCGGCCCCTTCTGATTTGTGCTATGCTTCGCCACATAACACATCGCGCATTGCGGCGGAGCTGATCTACGTTTCACCTCCTTCGTAATATCGATGCGAAAACATTTGCTGCAGTTTTCTAGGAAATATGCACGCTACAAACTTTTTCTAGGCTTGTTTACGTGAAGAGGAAACGCAGCTAGAAAAAGGTTGAATCTGGCTGGAGAACAAAAGCTGTTGAGATTAAATTTGCGTGGCACTTCAGTTTGACCATTGTTTGCCACGGAGAAATAAAAGGCGCCTATTTCACGCTGCATATTCTCTTATGTTTAACTTATGACCCCCCCCCCCCCCCTTTTTTTTTTATAACTGAGGGGTTCCTCATCACTTCCACCAGTCCACAAGGGGTCCCGAGACATCTATGGACTGAGAAGAATTTGCCTTCTTGATAAAGAACGGAACAAGGTCATATTGGCCGTTAACATCACAGTTCATCGGATAAATCCGTATTGCTAAAAATTTTACCTGCGAAAGTTTACCCGATTCCATGCCAGTGTCCCGTAGTTCACAGGTCAATGCAATAATAAGAAGTGCAGTGATAATTTTCGTTTTACGAAATAGCTAATGACGATGGCCAAGTTCAATGTTTACTTGACGTCGACGTTTCCGGCTGCGTTCGCTACTAATTAAATTAACAAGCACGGTGACGCGCGCCCAAAAGGCAACTTATATCACACGCATTGAGTGCGAACACTCTCAATGGCAGCGCTGTCAAGATGAAAAGAGACACCAGTGCGAGTAGCAAGCGCTTCGCGATGCCTGTCACTTCAAGGTATCTCGTGCGAAGACAGCGTGCATGGAGCTGTCCACGCACGCTGTAATTGACGTTAACCCGGGAACAAGTAGTGTAAACGGAAAAGAAGGCGTGGCTTGGAGGCTGAATCTGATGCCAGCATAAATTCTAGCAATTGAGAAGCTGTAAAAGGAATATCGATGGCCGACGCCGACGAAATCAAAGCAGGATGTTTAAATGCTGTCAGAGAATCTCCCGTACTGACACCAAGTAAACGCTGTATTTGAATCCCTTCTAATTCCTGCAATAAAAAAAATGCGCAGCTTCCACTAGTGGCGCAACAGCGAAGCTAGTGTGTTACTAGCTAAGTTTAGCTAGTAATGCCAAGCTTTTGCTAGAGATGCTAAGTTCTTGATAGTAGTACTAAGCATCGCTAGACTTGGCTATTTTTCTCCGGTTTCGGTCGGTTCCCCACACTATGCATGGGTAACGGGATTATGGCGGGAACATGTAACCCGACTAGTTACGTCATGTTGCGTGATTTAGTCACGTTGTGGCGGTGTTTATTCCGAGAGCACTCGGCGACGACGTGCGCAGGCGACAGTCACGGCAGAGCACGGACTCCCATCGCGAGCGTCGTTCCAAAGAGGACGACCCACTAGATGGCGCTGGAGAGGGAGACCCATTACAATATCCCAAGGCTACGCTACAACATGGGTATTTGTTACGTGATGGTAGGTGATTTTGAGTCACGAGAGTAAATGTTACGTGGTGTTTCATGATTTTTACTACCGTGAAGAGTTGCTACTTGATGTTACGTGATTTGAGGCCCGTGACTAGTTTTTACGTAATTTGCAGTCACTTGAGCCACTCGACCCATCACAGATATTCTATTCCACGTCAGAAACAAAAAGATCGGCGCACGTGTTTTGGGAACGAAGCATAAGTTAAAGAGGACGAAGCAAGCGCGCACCGGTCAGTGATGATGATAATTCCTGTTCGCACTACCGGGCACAACGAAAAGCTTAGAGGTCCGCTCATAAAAAATTCTGCGAAAGCTTACCACGGCGCAGCATTCCCTGGATAGCGCTTTACGTGTTCCAGTGTATCAATAATATTCAGGATTCCATCTGCTGAATGACTATTAAATAGAATGTCCCAGGCGTCAAGCAGCCACTGTGGCCTTGTGGCTTAGTGTTGTGCTACACAGTGCAATGTCCTCGGTTCAGCTCATTACTAACTTGCTAGGGGAAGCGCATTACGAGTGAGATGGCACGTCAAATCATTCCTGTACCGTGCTTCGGTTGAAAACCCCGAAAAAACAACTTGGAGTTAAAGGGTTCTACAACGCTTTGCTGAGGAGACCCGCTACTTGGGCACCATAAAGAAATAAATTATATTAATCGGCGAAGCAGGTAGTGCGCGTTAGCATTTCTAAGTGTTCACATACTGCTAAGCGCGTGGACGAATGATTTTATATGGGGGCTGCACTTTATTAATTGACCTAGGACTCTACGTGATGGGAAACGTCTGTTTCGTACAGTCATAAATCACTGGCTGTCTATATTTTTTTCAGTTTTTTTTTCACAATATAAAAGACAACTGGGCCTACAAAGTTGACACGCGTACATTGCGCAGTTGTGTTGACATTGTCTTAATTAAAGATCCAAAGAAAAGCATGTCGGGTGTCTCCGAAGAATACGAAGCTAATATGACATGATGTTGATTTACGTACATTAATGCCGGGTAAAAGGCATTCCTCAGATTTCTAGTGCATTTTCGCGGAATGTGTTCTAGTATTATCTGATGTAGTGATTTAAATGACAAGCAGTAATTATTTTAACGTATACGGCATTAATTCTCTCCATACATTGGCCTATTAACTTGAGTCGCATTAAATCAGTACAAGGATGTCACTGGGAATAGGTGTCCGCGAAAACATAGGCCTTATATCACTAGCAACCGTATTCGAATGTATTTTTGCAGGAAAAAGAACATAAGGATAGACTATTCACAATCTAAAGGACAGGGCGTGCAAACACGGACGCAAGAAAGAAATCGAGACACCACAGGCGCCGACTAACAACCTACCACTAACACTACGACTAACCACTGCGACTAACTACCACTACGATTAACTACTACTTCAGCTCTCTGTTATTCTATTCCACAATGCAGATGCTGCCAGCTCATTACGCGCAGCCGTTGACGGCACACCAACAGAAGTGGGGCATGCTACAAGCGCTCTCTTAATGATATTCGTCACTTTATTTCTACGCTCCTCTCCACTCTTCGGGTCGAGATATTCTTGTCTTCCACCAATTCGTCGTCTGGAGCCGTGAAACACCTGCCTTTCCGCTAACCGACCGCGCAAGCTTTCGAAATATTTTCAGCGCAGCAGTGAGCACAAAGTACACCGGCAAAGAGGCCAAAAATGGTAGATGAGAGAGGACTTTTCCACATTTCTTATTACCTTTTTGGCCATTACTTCTCGTATTCTTCGTCACGTTGAAGCAAGTTTCAACGTGCAACAGGCATTTGTTGAACTGCCATCACTGACCATGGGAAGACATGTTTTAGGGGCGAAGCACCCCACAATGTCCGTCCGGCCGTTGTAGTCTACAGAACCGAAACCGAAACTGGAACATATGTGAACAACAAAAGGTTATCAAAATGGCGGTTAACCAGAACAAAGAAAATAAAAGGTCAGAACACCGTAAAAACACCCACATGAAACCACCCATCAATCAAAGCATATGACTGAAGAAAAGGTTAACAAGAAGAAAATAAAACGCTGTTAACCAGAACAAAATAGAAGACCACAACACCATAAAAGCGGTAAAGCGGCAACGCCAACAACAAGCTACTCCGGAGATGAAGGCGCAGCATGCGACGACCAAACCCCAGGAGCTTTGTCTACCGGATGTGAAGACTGACAATGCCACGAAGGGGTCGCTTATAAAGGAGCGCGCTCTGCGCAGTCTCACCGCCGCCATGGACGGGGTGGCGGTGAGATAATTCACGATCCGATGCACACTGCCTTCGCCCCAATCATCAGCATTCACTTCGTGGATATGCGTGGATTTTTTTCCCGTCATCGTGCAGCTCCTGTCCGTACAAAAACGTGCACAAGACGAGCAGAAAGTCCCATCTGGCTGACAGCCGGGAGCACTCTGATCGTTGTTATTAAACCGAAAGCATTATAGGTCCCATATGAGCTTAACCTTGAACGAAAAGACGGCGTAGCCACGAAGTCATGCATAAAGTCACATTACCCGTGCGTCTCGTCGATCGAGGCGTGCGACGTCTTTGGGGCGTTCGGGTGGTTAAAAAAATAAAGGAAATCGGCTTTCGCGTGACCCGGCGTGCAGTCACATGACCACACTGGCACCTGGAAGCGCACACGCTGCGCGTTCACTTTGCCGCGTTCGCGCGAATAAAATAGTAAGAAAGTGTCGTAAACGTGATATGAAGTGCTCGGCAAATAGCCACACCAGACGGATTTCATGTTCCGAGTCGTCTTAGGTAAGTGCATAAGGTATCCCGGGAGTTTTTCGGCATGATATGTGTGTGAATTAATACGTACCACAACTAAAGGTAGTTTATGCTTAATTTGGTGGCACTTAACTTCAGTACTGACGCTCCAATGCTGCGCTGGCTGCAGGCCCAACTTCCTCGAGTCATAGAGTATCCGCTGTCAAGAATAACCCACAGCATCCGCTATACATTCACCTAAGACGACTCGAAGGCAAATACCAAGTTCCTAATTTTCTCAGTCGATTTAGTGATCCTGCGCCACCGCCAGCCGGAAGGTTTCCGCGGCAAACGTGGTATTGCGCTGTCTCCAGGACCGGGGCATTTCTGCACCTCACCTGGTTTTGTGCAGCCTCCGTGATCGTCACACCTTAGATCAGGCGACGATGTCATGTGATGACGTCATCATGTGGGGTATCCTTACGTGGCGTCATGATTATGTCCTCGTGACGTCACAAATTTTGACGATCTGTGACGACACGATGACTTCATGTGGGGAAAGCCATCGCGTGATGATGACTTTGGGCATCACTCGTGTTGTCGCCGGTGCCGCGGGGACGCCAGTCACTTTTCGCGTTTGACGAGGCATATACGGCCATAATTCCTTGGTCCTGTTGCCCGTTATCCTGAGCTATATCACGTACGTAGTAAATATGCTACACTGCAAAGGAAAACCGAGCTCTCGCCGTTATAAGCACCAACAGATTGCGTTGTTTGGCCGGTACAGAATCCCAGATAGTGAAGGTTGCGAAAATTTTCTAGAGTTCCCATCTACTGCGTCTCTTATGAGCATAGCGTCTGCTTGGCACGGAGAACTCCATAATTTGATCGTAATTAGTGCGTTCTTGTAGACGCTGGTTCACCCACATGCAGTTCATGGAAAACAATTATTCGCCGCTGTCTCTTTCTCCTCAAAGCGTGCTGGCAGTGACAGCACCTATCAGCTATCGCATTCCATAGATAAGTCACGTGTTCCATCGGCAATAAGGCTGGAAGCTGCGCTAATTGGTACGCCTCCAACTGGTGAAAAAATCAGCTCCAAGGCACACTAACGAGGAAAGAAAACGCTGACTGGCAACCTGTAGTTTAGTTAGGGAAACACCAGGGTAAGGGAGGTCTGAAAACGAAACGTAGAAACAGACAAATAGGTTTTTCCCCGAAATCAACCTTAATGGCTAGTCAGCACTTTTCTCTCGTATTCTTTTCCCGCCTGTGCGCTCTGCCTATTTTTTACCTTACATTATGTGTCATCAGCATCACTAAAGTGTCCACATTGACCATTCCTCTCACGTTATTTCTTTTAATTAATTTTATACCTTTGACCATGATCTTCGGTTTGGATAGGCGGCAAAGAACAGTTTAGGTACTTTTAATGTTTGTCTTACCGTTTTCTTTCATTTTGTCAAGGCGTGGTAATCAACCGTATTTTTTAAAGGCGGATGCATAGGTAGCTTTGAACGGGAGCATCGATTTTGGCCCTTGGCTTAGAGTAACTTTTCAACAGAAAATTGTCTAAGCGCTAACTGGAAGTAACAAAAAGTTTGGCTTGTTACCAACCGAAGCTCGCCTTCAAAGTCTTATATCAATTTTAAATGGAAGTGCATCTCGGTGTGGTAATGGCAAGGAACAACTCTAACTCTGAGAACCTACCCAGGATAGTAATATAACAACTAGGAAAAAACAAAATAACCGACGTGTGACAACTTGAGATCTGTTTGATTTTGTACTATTAGTGAAAAGCGCACGCAGTAATGGCGCGGATAACCAGCAGCTAATGAGAAAAGTTGAGTGCATTTCGTTGTCAGAGGACTCGGGACAAGTGTTCTATGGAGTATAAAAGCAGTAAAAAATGCATTCTTGCAACTTCGCGTCTTTTCGTTGCTGTTTGAAGTTGATGTGGAACCATATATATGAACGCTAGGTTCTGCCGTCTTACGTAAAAAAGAACAAGCGGAAAGACATTTCAGGCTTGTGTCTGTGCTCATGGTGATATAATATACTGAGAAAAGGTTGTGTAGCATTTCTATCATTTCTTATTAAGAAAACAGTTGCTACATTTAACATCAGGAATGTGCATGAAGAAATTTACGAGTCAGTAAAGGTGTATTTGAGTACACAAATGAAAAAAAAAAACGTAAAGGTTATCGGAAACCTTGGATGACACGCGAACTCTTACGTAAAATAGACAAAAAAGACAGATTATTTCGGAAATTCATGCGTACGCGCGACGAGGCGGACCTAATTGCTTTCAAGCAGTTCCGAAATGCCTTAAGTAAAGAAATTAAGAAATCAAAGGGGCTGTATCACATACAAGCATTTACTGTGTGCTTAAAACGAGCAGATGTTTTATGGAATAGAATAAACTCTTTGATGGGCCGCAATCCGAAAACAGAAGAAATTAAGGAGGTACTCCATGATGGAAACTTGGTCAGTGGAGAGGCTATGGCCAATGTTTTTAATGATTACTTCGTTTACAGAGACTTTAACGACAGATCACCCGCTGCTTGCCGAACCCTGGGTCCAGAAACTACAAACACGTTTTTCTTAGCAGTTACTATTGAACCAGAAGTCCGCACAGTATTCCTCGGCTTAAAAAACAGCCGCAGCTGCGACGCCGATGGCATGCAAATAAAACCAGTGAAATATGTTATCGATCAGATCAGTCCAGTACTAACACACATATTCAATCTCTGTATTTCGACAGGGGTTTTTCCTTCGAAAATGCAAACGGCACGCGTAATAGCTCTCTACAAAAAGGGGAACAAGCATAACGTTGCAAATTATCGACCAATATCTATTCTCCCCGTATTTTCTAAAGGTTTCGAAAAAATTATTTTTAGTCGTTTATCCTGTTTTTGCACCAAATATGTCCTGACGAAATCGCAGTATGGCTTCCAAAAACATAAGTCTACAGAACTCGCCCTACTGGATCAAAAAGAATATATTCTACAACAGTTTGAACAAAAAAATAAAGTGGTCGGAATTTTTGTGGATTTCACGCAAGCATTTGACTACATTCACCACGGCATTTTATTTGAAAAATTAAACCATTATGACATTCGCGGGCTCCCACTCATGTTACTTAAAAGCTATCTGGCGCATAGATGTCAATTTGTTTCGATAAATGATTTAGTATCAGATAAGAAAAATATAATTTCAGGGGTACCACAAGGGAGCATTCTTGGCCCTTTATTGTTCACTTTATATATTAATGACATAGTCCATATCTCCCCAGAAGTTAAGTTTATTATATATGCAGATGACACGAGTATATTTGTCACCTCAGCATCAGATGTTATTCTTTCTAATAAAGCTAATGAGGTCTTACAGAAGTTAGACAACTGGACAAGTAACAATAAGTTAAAAATAAATGCAACTGAAACAAAAGCCGTAGTTGTTCATCCGAAAGGTCAACAAGTGACTTTGGAGAATAACATTGTATTTAGAGGCTCAGATATAGAAATAGTGAAGTCAGTGAAAGTTCTTGGGGTACATTTCTCCAGTTCTTTGCAATGGGATGACCACGTCAATAATATTCAAATAAAATTAAGCCGGATAACTGGAATATTCAGCCGTATCCGGTACCTCATCCCCAACTCGGTGAAGTTATTGATGTACAAATCGCTGTTTAGTTCTTATCTTAACTATTGCTATTTGGTTTGGGGAACAACTACAGAAACAAAGTTAACGAAATTACTGAAAATACAGAAAAAAATACTAAGGCTGATAGACAACGCTATAGTTCTAGCACCTAGCGACCCACTGTTTAAAAAATATAAGATAATCAAAGTGAATGACCTATATCAATACAGACTGCTACGAGAGTACCGTCTTAGCTGCAAACGCTCAAACTCTTCGTTTACGGAGATGGCGAATCTTTGCTTAAAGGAAAAGGCGTACGAAACAAGAAATACAGAAATGTGGAACGTTCCTTACTTTCGCACTAATTATGGTTTTCAGATGCTTCGATCTACTCTTCCAAGAATTCTAAATAATTATATTAGCAAAGGTATAGATGTGTCTCATTTAAGTGTCGCAGAATTAGCGGCTCTTTTTGTTGTGTAAACTATGTAGCAATTTATTTAGGTGCAGAAGATTGCAGCAGGTTTCTTTGTTGTATAAGCTATGTATAAAGCACGTTTTCAGTTTTTCTTTTACGACATGATCTTTATGCGAAACAATGTGACAGTTTTAAAAGAAAAAAAAAAGTATATGATACTGTGATGCCCTGTACGAAGTATATGATATTGTCATAATGTTGTGATGCCCTTCTGCTGCTGCCATTGTTCACAAAGGGGGCGAAGGATCCCTCAAGCCGTCATTACGGCTTTTCCCTCCGCCTCCTGTTACACTGTACTGTGACGAATCAAATAAAGCAATCAATCAATCAAATGCTCTTCGTGTTCAGAAAAGAGCCCTTTGTCTTAAAAGATAACACACAAGGTAAACTTCATGATGTTGTGTATAAATATTTGATCTCGAATAGTTGAAGGACGCTTGAGCTTCGCCTTCAAGAGTAGAACGTGATAGCGTAATCCGACCCCGTGCTCATCGCTTTTAACCATGCCGCATAGAAAAATGACGTTTGCGCGCGTAACATCGGCCAGTTTCTGACTATCCATGAATGTCTGCTGCAAGTACAGTAGCGAATTGCCCTTTACGCCATAATTATTCTTTTTGCAAATAAGGAAAGTACCCGACTAGGCGTCTGAAAGGTGCCAGGCGTACCCACGCAGCTGAGTACTTTGCAGTGCGTAATGGTGGGCCACATTAAACCGCCCACTCCTTGCACAATTCACATGTTTTGACACCTCGTGCGACTCTAAGATTCTGCCACTCGATATTAGATGCGTTCGGGAAGACTTCGCCCCTACTACATGGCATTCTTATAGCGTTTTTTTTTTTTCTGGTTGTTTTTTTTTTTTTTTTTTTTACGAAGAGTTTTCATCCACTGGCGCGGCTCCGAGGTATAATGCTGGACACGCAGCAGGGCTATGGGTTCGATTGTCACTCGGACCAAAGATTTTTATAGCGTTATTTATTTGCATCAATCTGAAATTTTCACTCGCGGACAACGATGATTTTTCGCTCACACCAACGATGCCGACACCGGGAATTTCGGCGAAGCGAGCTCTTGAACGCTGTCGCCTTAAAAATAATTATTTTTAGTGAGCATTCTGAGAGGACTACATTCATAACAGTAGAACCACCACATATTCAAGAGTAGAATCGATTGCGAAATTGCAGCATAAATGCGCGTGGGAAGAATATCACATGGCTGAGGGGTGCCTCCGAAATAAAATATGTTTTTAAAGGGACACTAAAGGGCAAAACGATTTTTCGCGTATTAGTTAAGTACAATTTGACGATCCCGAAAACACCACTCTTACCGCGACACGACGCTTGGTAAGCGAGAAAACACGCGAAAAGAAAATGCGGGTGGAGACGCCACCTTGATATTCCCGCACACCAAACACTGTGGTACGTCATAGATTTTGAAGGTGTCTACTGAGTCCTACGTAGCTTCTAATCGATAAAAATGAGGTGCATTGTCATCTATGGGTGCCATAGACCTAGGACCTAGCATACGAAGTTTCAGAAAATTTCATCGAGCCAATGTCGCGAAAATACAAAAAATACATTTGGAATTTCCTGACGTCACACGCGCAGATATCGGCGCCAAATTTAAAAATAAAACTTCAACCTTGGATTTTCTCTGCTAATAATGAACTTATGATAGTGAAAATAGGGCATTAGAGTTCTCAGAGTGCAGTTTGTCAATCTAAACCAAGTCATTGTTTCGCTTTAGTGTCCCTTTAACGACACTGCTTTTCCACGTACAGAAGTTTTGAGGTGACCACAGCTGGGCTTCTCATGTATTTTCTCACGAACATTTACTTCGATCAATCTTTGCCATACTCGACTTGAACGAACTTTAATAATGTTGTTCCCATTTCCAGCCTGAAACGAGAGAGATATATTCGACAACAAGTAAAAAGTAATCTCCCAATTTCAATACGAGGCGGAAAGTGGAAGGCTGGTGACTTCGTATTCAATATCTTGCAGGCTTGCCGGCTGATAATGAGCCTTCTGCGCTTACTATAGTCAGTATGTGCAAAGAATTTTAGGTATGCGTAAACACACATTATGCCTTTTCACGCGCGCTCGAATGACGTATATATAATAGTATGCATATCACGGCACACGCGTAGCTTGTATATCATTCCACGTGGCCACAAAATCTATAGATTTTGCTCCCCATTTTTCATAACAAAAAAAAACATGAAGTTCTCTTTCAACTTCCTTTATGGTGTTTTTTGACACGGACACAACAGGTGATACCAAAATTTGAGCAACTAAGAGTGATATGAGATGTTGGCGTATGCCTTGCAATATAGTAGGCACCTTCCAATGGTTCTTTAATAGTGGCCGGGCGTCGGTGTCCTCGCGGTCTCATATATGTGCAAATGAAACTTTGCTAACCTGCTTCTAGAATGGTAATATGTCATTTTTTCCCCGTCCTTCTGCAGCTCACATGCTGGAGCACCTTAAGAAGCGAGCAAAAGCGCTGAAGCATATTAGTTCAACACGATGAGATTTTCACTTAGATCCTTTCGGTGCGGGAGGTAGAGAGATTGAAATGCATATATATTTTCCTTTGGGACGAAGCAAAAACATGATACCAGGAAGTCATAGCCGTCATTCAATTCATGCAAGGAGTTAGCAGAAACACGAGCAAAATTCCAGAACGAGTTACGTCTAAAAGAACTCCCAAGGTCTCTTCCGTGTTCACCTAAGACAGCTAAAAGGTGAAAGTCGGCCACTGTGGCTATACTGTCATCATCACCGCCATTATCGTGGGACCTTGCGACGTCATATGCTCAGCTGCGCACTGCGTTGATATTGCGGCTGGTGAAGATGAATTATAGCTCGGGCATTTGTAGTGACTGGCCAGCTTTCAACCGCCAACGCCTTACGCAGTTCTCATGGTGTGACGCCTACTGTGATTCAACGCTACTGCCTGGCAACATTACCTCTTTTAACGCGACTCCTTGCCAGGTACGGCCACAGTCAACGCAGTGGGAAGAGATCATGTAACCTTTCTTAGTACGTTGCTTTGGCCAAGGTGGTTTCGTTTAAAGATACCCGCGATGGTAACTAAGCGGCGATAGGCTGTTGTGCTGATCGGCTAGAGCACGCAGGCTTTGACGTTCGTACTTAAGCTCAACGGCATAAGAAGTATCAATAACAACCAGGCCACTCAGCTACATTATTTGACGTTCTACCATAGCGCGAGTTCCATATGGGGGGGTGGGGGGTGAGTAAAGAGAAAGAGCATGAAAGGGGAATGGAGTATGGCGGAAGCCCTCTATAAACATTGGCGTACACATTTAAGAACTCCAGTGACCATAATTTATTCCTGAATGCCCAAACACGGGCCATGTGAAAATCGTATTGTAGTTCGGCTCATTACTCTTCAACACTTAATACAGTGCTTCATTAAGAACTCATAAGAAGAAATGGTGTCAACTGTAATAATATCTCTCGATTTGTGAAGCAGCCATCTGTTATATGTTTCTGCACCCCCCCCCCCCTTCCCTATTCATTTCCTTCAAAGACCTTTTAATCAAAATGTACACACCAACCAATTTTTACAGAAGAGCTCTTATTCTCGAGGTCTTGGATATGCGCTGTTTTAATACAATATCAACGAGACAGACGCAGGGACGAAGAGAAGTAGACGAGACAATGCGCTTTGTCTCATCTAGTTTTGTTCGTTCCTATGTCTTCTTCATTAAAAAAAATTCCCCATCTCCCGCGCTAAAGGGAAGGGAACCATGTATGGATGCGAAGCAGCGGGGAGATAATTAGCGAGCGGGAGGAACGTCGCCGCTCTTATTTCACGGCAGTGGCCCGGGCGCTCATCGCGGCGCTGCACAGGAGAGACAATGAGGCGCGCGCTCCGTCATTTTCATACCGCGGAACGACCGTGGCGCCCCCCAGCGGAGTATGCAGCTGTCACACCACCTGCCGTGCGCACCGCTCCGCAGAGGATTCCTAGAGGAAAGGACGGACGGGGGGGGGGGGGGGAGTGGGATCAAGGAATGGGATCAACCTGGGCGACAGACACCACCTGCCTAGCCATTGCTAAGCACCTCTCTGTGCTCTCGGCCATGACTCAAGGAATGGGGTCAACCTGGGCGACAGACACCACCTGCGTAGCATTGCTAAGCAGCCTCTCTGTGTTCTTGGCCATGACTCTGATGACTGTGTTAGGGTTGACGGCCTTCATATTACTACAGTGTTCTGGTTCCTATAATGGGTGCTTCCCTACTTCATGAAAGTGGCCGGACGCGGGACGGGGGGACGGGGGGACGGCGGACGGGGGGACGCGGGAGGGACAGAGCCCCGAGCATAAGATGCTTCGCATCTAATATAGTTTTAGAACAGCGCATACCCAAGACTTCGACATGAACCAACTAGCCCCAGTCATCGCCTTATTATCGAGGTTTGCCGTGTGTCGTAGATAGGGAATTATCACCATGAAGAACTGGCACGCGCTCAATCACGTCGCAAGCACTCTGTACAGACAATTAACAAGAGAAACTGAAACGACTGGCCTCTAATGACTATTTATAGTAGAGTAGAGTATAGTTAACGCCCAAGGGGCAGGTACGATAGAGGTGAGAGGGTAAAAGCCTAGCCAAGCCAGGACCAGAAAGTTCTGCTGTGACCCAGCCTGGCGCAACTTATTGCAAGTTGCACAATTTTTTTTGACATTTTAAAAATGGATCGGCAGCAATATTTACAATGGTTGGTGTTTTACGTCTTAAAATTAAGATATCATTATGAGGGACACTGCGGTGAAGGGCTCCGAAAATTTCGACCATCTGGGATTATTTAGAGTGTACCTAAATCTAAGTACACGAGCCTCTAGCACGTTGCTTCATCGAAATGTGGCCGCCGCGGCCGTTATTCCATCCCGTGACCTTCGGGTCAGCAGTCGAGCACGCTAACTACTAGACCACCATGACACCGTGAAAGCTATTTAATCACCGGGTGGCGCCCCTTTCTTAAATGCGAAGCATTTCTCTGCGTACTGCAAGAACTTTGAGCGCTTCTATCTACGTATCTATCTATCTATCTATCTATCTATCTATCTATCTATCTATCTATCTAGCCGCCTACGTCTGAGTGCTCTCGTGATCATCTCCTTAACTTGAGGTCGACCAAAGTTCGTGTGGGAGGGTAAGAGGATTTGACGAATATGTCTGGCTGGTCGTGACTTGAATAATGTGAAAAACTCATCGCGTACGCCGTCAAACTCATTTCTCCAGACACGTGTGGCTCATACCCGTAAATCACGGGCCGCGGTATGCGGGTATGAGCCACAGGTGTTTGACAATTTATATCTACCTAGGAACGGCGAGGCCAAACATTGCTCGTTTAAATGCGAGAGCGTTAAGAAAAACAGGCATTGGTAGCGTTGACGCGGCGAATGCAAAGAATAAATGTGATGGTCCCAGCAGGAATCGAACCCAAGCATTCTGCGTGGCAATGAAGTATTCTACCACAGAGCCACGCCAGGTCTGGGACCTGCTTTAGAAAAAGACCCTATGCGAGCGTAATTTTGGTGAAACGTCAATTGTGGTTGCAGTGCTGCCCATATAATTTTATAAATATTACATATGTAATGCAATGATACAGGCGTCACGTCGCGTTAGCGTCAATTGCAGTTAAGCATCATCCGCTGATATCGTTCTACGTAGCACTACCCAGGGCTACCATCCTCGCAAGCAGAAGCGCTACATTTCAGGTTACCGCTTCTGGTGTTGGTAATATCCATGTTTCTGTTGGCATCCTTACGCAACTGTAAACAACTGATTATATAAAACGCGTGCGACTGCTCAACATATGTCCGTGCGTGTAACATCTCTTCGTATCTTTAGCCTTATTTCGTAACGTTTTGCTCAAAAAAAAAAATTACAACCCAGTCACCTTAACGCCGCATGCTTCGCATAACATCGGTTCCCATGGTACTTGGGATCTGCCGAATTTTTTTCAAATGTGAGTGCCATGAAACGTGATCTTTCTTGTCACCTGGCAAATAATGTGATGCACTGCGCTTACGAAGCGATGAAGGCCTTGTCATGTTAACGCCCTTGCCGCGTATTACTACCCCGGCACATTAAAATGTTGCCGCCAAACATTTTTTGTAGCGTGAGCTACGCTGGCCGAGGTTGAACAGTTTCGCTTGGCTTACAGAGGGCCGTCCTGCGCATGCGCGAGGAGCAGTGACGTCTCACGGCGCACAGCTGGTGCGCCGGAGCCGCCGCCGCGTGTGCCTCGCCGGTCTGCGCATTCCAGAGGAGTGACGTCATAGCCGCGGCAGACGTATTCTGATCGTACCCCGTGGCTCGTGCACCTCGAGCCACGCTGCTCTCTTCTTCTTTGGTCGCGTCTGCCGCGGCACTACATACATAGAGCGGGGCGTTTGCCAGTGTGGTATAGCCATAGAAAGGAGAGCGAAACTGATGCTCAGCGGCGCAGAAGAGCGGAGACGCTTAACTCATAGGATCCCGAAGTAGCTGCCTGGCAATGGACACTTTGCAAAATAGTGAGCGCCCCCTTAAAACACCTGTAAGTTGGCTTTCCCGCAGGATTGTTTTCCAACCAGAACCTCTCGTTCCCATACTGCTTTTCTAGCTCCAAGCACGTTCACCCCTACACATTCAAGCGAAGGTGTGGGAGCACCACAAAGGCATTTCAAAGCACACTGCAGGAATGTCACGCCTCATTTATGTTCCCCCTGTGCAACAAAAGAACGGGAGAAACCAAATAAAAGAAAGGCAGGGGTTAATGAATGGAAGAAATATTTAGCCGGCTAGTCTGTGGTCGAGGCTATCTGGTGGAAAATAAACTTGCTCGCGCATGCGCAGTAACTATTTTGCAAGCTGTCAATTAGCGGTTGAGCGTTGGAAGAACGAACAGAAGAAGGCTAAACGTGCTGCGGAGACACCGCAGCATAACGCCTAGCAAAGCGGTGTCGCCAGGAGGCTGAGCGACGTGCCCGACCATCTCAGCAGCCGCGACAAGACGCCCTCGATGATGTCAAGGCTCCCCGATTGACCGACTATATGGTGAAACTTAGCGAAAGCGCCAGTGCCACCCGGAACTTCGAGACGTACAGTCTGTTTCACACTTAGGGGAAATCTCGGAGCGCATGGCATCACGATTCGGCCAGCGCTGCAGTCGCGCGCCGGTAGCAGCTCGCGCGTGCGCAGACGCTTCAGGGGCGTAGTGTTGAACCGCGTCATCTGCTACGGTAGCGCGCGCTGACCGCATTATCGGGCAGCGGGCGGATTTCATCGTTACTATGGGAACTAGGCCGACATCGCTAATCGCTCATCGAGTCACTGCAAGCCCCACTGCCGTCCAGAATGAGCGCGGTCCTTGCTGCCGCTGGGGTCATGACGAGGTATTAAGTGAAGTTGGACAGAATGGGACGCGTGCGCGCCGGCGAGCGAGTCCTGCCTGGTGTAATGAAATGTCGTCGAGAAGAAGCACGTTGAGGTCGTTTTCTTAACCTAAAGCATTCCTGCATTCGTTCCCATTTGTTTTATTGTTCTAAACCCGCATAGCTGCACGGCAGTCACTGTTGAGTGCCTTGTTTTTCTTTAGCGTCAGATAAATACCACAGCATGGTGCGCGCTCATTATGGTGTCTTCCTCGTCGCAGCGTGCTGTGGTGCACACAAAAAGGAGAAATATACTTGAACACTCAGTACCACGGCGTTTCGAAAGAACAAGCAAGGTATGCTGTCAAATACTGTTTCTAGGACCCCATTATTGCCAATAAGGGCTGAGAGGTTGGCGTCGCACAACGTTTAGTACAGAATGTCGGCCCAGTTTTCGCAGTAACGATGAAATCCGCGCGCTGCCCGACAATGCAGCCAGCACGCGCCGCCGTAGCAGACGATGCGGTTCAACACCACTCCCCCCCATGCGTCTGCACATGCGCGAGCTGCTGCCGGCGCGCGACTGCAGCGCTGGCAGCATCGCGATGCCATGCGCTCCGAGCTTTCCCCCTAAGTGTGAAATAGACTGCACTTCGTAAACAATCCGTTTCGGATATGTGTGCGACGTGTGTGAAAGACTGTGGCACATGAAAGACTTGACGCCGGTAAGTAGCGCCATGCCTGAAACGTTGAGTTTAGCGGCGTCGCCTAGCTCACGCTACGTATATCCTGGCATAGCCGAGCTAAGCCAGTGCTAAATTTTTTTATAGACACCTTCACTCTAAGGTAAAAAAAAAACTCCTATTAAATTTTAAAAAGTAAGCTTCTTCTTAGAACCATAAGTTAGGAGCAACTATGAGGAGCAACTATTACCTAAGAACCCCGCGCTGATATAAAGAATAGAGAAGAGTAGCGCTTACTACCGTGATAGTCTTTTTATTGTTATTCAGCAGATCAGATCTAAACAATAGCGTCAAGGAAATTCACTTTGAAGCAATGTGGCAAAACAAAGTGTTGTCCAATTCTCAAGTATGTTCCATCTCATCAGTCGGTTGCCCTACTGTGGAGGCTACGGGGTAGCTAAGCCGATAAAAGACGGAAAAAATCCTTCACGGTGTATTGATTCGCGCCGCGTCGTCTGCACGATGTCTTCAAGCTATTTGAAAAAACGCGTTAGGCGAGTAAAGCGATTAGGCAGCACCACCGGAATAAAAAGATCATGGTGGGACCCGTCGACGCTGGTGCTTTCCGTCTCGAATTTTTCAATCTGCAGTGTCCTGCGCGGTCCGTATCATCTCAACCGACGGGTGTGTTCGCTTCATATTTGCTTGCAGACGCTTCGCAACAGTAAGTTCGTGGTTGTTTTGCACTGCCTTTCAAGATCAACTCTCATATTCTCGGAGACAAGGCTTAGGAGGCATGGCTGAACAAACATTGATATCAGTAGGAAGTGCAGAACATACCACGTACTTTATTGTCGGCGTGCAATGACACAATGCGACAGCCGATTTCACCGTTTCTTTATCGCTGTAAGGACAGTTGGTAAGCAGCAAGCGCGAGCTCGGACCGAAGCCGGCGGTCGCGTATGCATGGGCGCTGCCATGTTGGTTCGCCAACAGAATCATCGGCGTTTTCCGATACAGTAATTAAAAACATGTGACGTAAGTGCGAATTCTGATTAGCACATCACGTATAGCTATGATGTTTCACGTGACTAACAAACGCAGTCGTCTCAACATTGCCAGTTATAGGGTAATTAAATATAGAACCGTGTTTTGCTGCGCGAACACGTGGCTTCCTAACACCTCGTAGTTTTCCCCTTGCTGCAACCAGTTTTCTTGAGCTTGTGAGATAGTGGATAGCGTGAGCGAGTTGTTCTTTACAATTTCACTGCTTACGTGCGTACAATGAGCGTCAGGACAACGTACCTAAAAAGCGGATTTGAATAATTCCATTTAATCCAGCCTCACGGCCTGTATTACTCGCGCCTTAATCAAGCTTAGTCAAGCTGCTCATGGGCTTACCCAAGGTGGACGATTGGGCCAGTTGGTGATTCATGATCGACGTATGTATACTGCGCGGTAGTAAGCACGGACGACAAGCAAACACAAGGACAAGCTGGCTTACTCAAGCTGCGCAAGCACAGATTTTTTCTCTGATCCCCTATTTTCGCAGTGACGATGCACTGTACTATCTGCAGCAAAAAATAGCATTTCATTTATTTATTTATCGATTGCTTGATTGATGTCTAAATAATGGCAACGTATTAATAAATAAGAAAATTGAAAAGTAACTAAGCTAACTCTTCGCAAGAACAATACATGACTAGTACAAATAACTAGACAAACTATCAAGGTAGCGGAATAACGCTTGCCATCATAAATATTTTGAGCTAGTTATTTTCTAGATATTCGACTTATTGTGGCGTAGTGTTAAAAAAAATTGAAGAATAAATGCAGAGGGCGTTTTTCTCCATTAAACTTCTTCCTTTAACATATTTTTGACATTGCGCCACAGTATCTGAAATAGACGTTCAAAATTTCTTCCTCTGTTTAATATTATTATCGTTATCAGATTTCCATACATAAGGATGCAGAGGGAAAAGGGAGGGATCAGGCTGACAAATGCCACCTAGAGGGGCGCTACGCCTGCCTACTGTTTTGGGAGGAAGCGTACTCTCACACAGCAGCGCATGCTTTCATTCGTGCACGACAATGGAACAAAAATACAAAAGGTGAATTGAGTAAGTATCTTTCACCAAGTTGCGCTGTTTGTAGAGGATTCGACAGAGCGAAAAATTTGACAGGGACAGAACGTTACACGGAAAAGTTTGCTGTCTTACAATGAAATTCATCGAATCCAACACGTCAAGCCAGAAACCTTCACCCGAGTCCAGACTGTTGCAAATTACAGCAACACGGCGAATGTCATTCTGACATACGCCTTATCCAATGAACTCGGTTTTAAGCCATGACGATGATGATGGCGCTCGCTGACAAATTCAAAAAATAAAATATGAAATGGTGAGAAGAAGGCGAACGTGCCGTAGTGGTTGCTCCATCTTTCGTTAGGCAATATGCATTTGAGAAAAGAGCAGTACAAGTTCCATCCATTGTATACCCCGCATGACACCCAAATATTCATTTGTGTGACCGCACACATAATCGCGATAACATTTAACTGGGGTGTTCAATCACACCGGGTAAGTGTACCGATGCATGGCACTGCCGCGACAGGCATGACCGGTCGTTGCCACGTAAGCGTGAATATTAGTGTTCATCTACTTAAAAATACGGTTGATTCTTGCCCCAGAAACGTTGTTTTCTCTTCGTAATCCTTTTACAGCCAACGGCTAAGGTTCGCCGTGAAGGAAATTACCGCTAAACTCAACTGCGTATCTGCAGAACTATGCACATCATGATTAGCCACATGTCTGCACTGTCCTGAAACCCGCAGAAACCGACTTTTTTGACATGCAGAACACCAAAAGTGTGCAGCCACCACTGCGGCGGTGAAATTTTTGCACTCAGAATTTTTTTCAGACATATATTGAGTCAGAACTGTCGCAGATGATCTGATATTATTTATTCTTCATTGTTTGCGCGTAATGTGAGCTAGTTAACCTGACATCAGCGGAACTGCACCAATGAGTCAACACGTACAGTGATATTTCGTTTCATATTAATAAATGAATGGCATGCGAAATAGTACAAAACAGGAATGACAACTTCAGTAGAACAGAACCGTCACACATTCTCATGATATTTATGCTACGGCGTGGCCATGGCTAGAAATTCAAGGTGAAGTAGCTAGTACAAAATATAAAAAAAAACGGAGAGCGCATTTCTATTTTCTGTTCCTTAAAGTATCTTCTCTGCTCTGCAGTGCAGCTGTGTTCACAAGAGTTCCAATGTGTTCACAAGAGTATGAAGTTGGGCGTGTTGGTAATGCATAACTGATCACGTAGCGCATAAATTTCACACGGGACAAGAGAAAGGACGAAGACGAGCGCTTACTTCCAACAAGATTTATTTCGAAGAGCGTACACATATATACTTGCGCTTACTTCCAACAAGATTTATTTCAAAGAGCGTACACATATATACAAGTATATATGTGTACGCTCTTCGAAATAAATGTTGTTGGAAGTAAGCGCTCGTCTTCGTCCTTTCGCTTGTCCCGTGTGAAATTTATGCCCTACGTTATCAGCAATGTGTTCACTCATAGCTTGCCCCTGAAATGTGTGAAAAACCAAATTTCAGGAAATCAAGTTTGCTTTCTCTCCGTTAAATTCAATTCTTTCTGCACACTCCCCTGTCCTTAATATCGACCTAATTTCCGTACAGCTGACCTGATTTTCCGGTTGTGGAATGCTTTCTGTCTTTTCTTCTCCGTCAGAATGTTCCCTGTAACTAAATGCAATCGATTCTTCCTGTCCGTAGCAATTACTTCACCTTTAGAGTGAGGCACAGTTAGATAGTTTCTATTCAATCGTTTAATTCCATGGGAGTTTATTAAGAGAATAAATGTGCAGGTTTCAAAGGAGGGTACCAGCAACAGTTTTAGCGTCAGCATCAAATTTTGTGCGGTTTGGAAGTCGAACTTGATATTATACCGTTCCAATGTGGTGGTCTTATCATCTACATTGACTAGGAAGCTAGTAGCTTGCAGCGCGTGCGCTAGTTAATGGAAGAATTGAATTTTGGGACACTGATTCACGTACATGCACCGAGGTACGTGGGGACACTCTTAGGATAGCCCCTGTTTAACCATATTTCTTTTTTCCCACTTAAGGGGTACATATTAAACAAGTACTAATCAGTAACCGAAAAATTGGGGGACCCTTAAGCTTCGCCTTTAAGAGTTGAACGCGATACCGATATCCCGTCCCTGCTGCATCTTCTATCACTTAGTGCATACTATGTAATAGGGTAGTATGCTTTAAACCAAATTATGCGCGGCAAATGTGGGAAATGTTTTCGAACTTGCTATGCACCCACTACGTGGTGTTAAGGGAATACGCGCAGTAAGTTGTGCCGTTTGTAATGGGTGGCTGGCTTTGAACTATGGAATCGTTATGATAGTCACACATTCTGACACCCATGGCAATGTACGCTTGTACCACGCAATATTCCTGGGATATTAGATGTTATATTGCGACGCCTATATAAAGGACGCTTGCGTTTGCGAAGCATGGAAGTTATTTTCACTGCATTTCCAAGCAGAGGAAGTTATTTTCACAGTATTTCCAAGCAGAGGCATGGCTGTGTGGTAGAACACCTGCTTGCCACTCAGACGACCCGGGTTCGATCCTCATTCGGACCCGAAAATTTTATGTCACGGACAAGATGCTGATTTTTCGCTCACAACCAACGACGCCGATGCCGATGCCGGAATTTCTGCGAAACGAGCTCTTTAACGCTATCGCGTTAAAATGTGGAAATAGCCAGTTGCCCATACCCAATGGTCACCTTGGTTAATCCCAGGTACGCTCTCATGGCCCACACGTATTCGCTGGCACCACTCCAGTAATACGAGTTAAAGGAAAAAACTGAACGATAAACATTAAACACAAATATATTTTTCTATCACCGCCATCATCATCTCACGGAGAGTGGGACGGAACAGGGGTCAATCCCCTCTTCCCCCCCGCCTCACCCGAAGGAAACTGCCGGATTTTACATAAAGTTTATTCATTCATTCATGAATCGCTTTCCGCCATATAAAAAAATGTGCATTCTGAAAAACGTCGTTGAAAAATTCTAAGAAACCTTCTAAATCGAAAAGTAACTTGATTGCGCTACAAGTAGACGAAATGTATTCACCGATTCATTAGCAGAATGCTTGAGGGAACGGATATCGTTGCGCCTAAGTGCCTAGTCGAGTGGTAATTTTTCAATCCTCCCCTCTGTTTTTTTTTTGTCTTTTTATATTTGAAACTTAAAAATCGGATGCTTTTAAGATTGAAGCACCCGACCAAGTGTGCTTGACGCATACGTGGCCGGGTGTTTTAAATATAGGAGCGCTTAAACTGAGACACCGATTCCTGTGCACCAGGAGCAATCACGAAAATAGGCTGTGGGCTTTCTTTATTTCGAGCTTACTTTTGACAGCTTAGAGTGACTGATGATGCCCTTTTTCGCGGCCTGTTATCTTCCACTGGAATGTAGCAACTAGCTCCTCAAGATATTATGAATGAATACCCTTAACTGTTTTTTATGCTTGTCATATCTTTCTGTTGAGTTATGATCTATTTGGCACGCGGTGTCACACCTGCCTCATTGCAATATTATGTGGCAAACTCAACGTTTCTGTTGTTCTTTGGTTTGCTTTTTTATTTTTTATACACACTAAGTAGCTGTTCTTGCATGATGGAAACAGCTCAGTGTAACGGCAGTATTACTTATTCTTGAGCTCATTCATCAATTACACTTGAGAAAAAATTAATCCTGTCTCATTTATCTTTTCCTGTGTAGAATACTTGAGTAAATGAATAGTTATTAGCAGCTCCTACGTAGCTACGGAGATGCTTTTAGGTCCTGGTCAATCCGTGTTAACTAAGCGTAGTAAATATAAGTTAATGAACGGTGCAATGTGCCGTTATTTTTATAGGCCCAGCGGAGAGCTCTCACAACCAATTAAAAATGCGCTGAGAGAGCCCTTATTTGACTTACTGCATGTTTCATTCAATTCTTCTCCACCACATATAACGCAGTCCCCTACCATCTTTAGCATTCACAGGACGTCATGCCTGCGCGTTAGTTTACAACACTATAATAACTACACCAGCTGTTGATAGAGCATTAGACAGAGTATGCTGTGCCGTCAATCAACAGACAACCAGGAAGTACTGTATATACTGCATAAAGCCATGTGAAAACTCAAAAGGCTGCAAAAGCGAGGCATGCTATACCACGCTGTGCTTCTTTTTTTAACGCGAAAGTGTTTTATGCCGGGATCCACCAAGATTTGAGTGACGCATTTCCGTCACGGAAATGACGTCGAAAAAATACACATGATCAGAAGACAAAAAGTTCCGTCAACGGGAGTCGAACCTGCGACCCCTAGGTCCGCGACAAGAGATGCCGGGCACGCTATCCACTGCGCCACGGTCACATACATTGCAGGCTTTAAAAACATGCCTTTTATATCTACCACTGTCCTCTCACAGTGCTCTTGATAAGAGAAGTAATGCATTCTGACCGTGAAACGCACGATTAGTTTCTTCAAAGCGTTGTTTCTCCACGTCCGTCCTATTCGGCGTGTTTCAAATAGTAAACGTGCAATTCTGCCGACGCATTAACACACTGCCAGGTGGCGACCTTACCCCTACCATCCACACTCGTAGCATCCGTCCATACCAAAAAATAGCTGTGCGGTGCGCGAGTGCGTCGCGTGGCCGTAACTCCGCGTCCCTAGCCATGTTGCTAGCTCGCCACACGAAAAAAAATTACACCATCTCCCGCTAAAGGGAACCATGTGTAGATGTGAAGCAGCGGGCGCTAACGCTTACACTGGCGGCGGCGTTGACGCTGGCGCTCATCGCAGCGTTGCGCAGGAGAGAAGACTGGGGAGGCGCAAAGCAGGCAGTGATGGAGCAGTGTTTCCTACTAGAACATGCCAATCGCTGCTAATGGGCAATGAGAGACAGAAGACTCCGACTGGACACAGAGACCCGCACTCCGCTTTTAGTTAACGCGCACGCTGCGAATTTTTATTGTTCAATAACGCACAGGAGAAATTTCCCACCGGCACCACCTTGGAGGTCAAGATCCATTGCTATATATACGGGATGGCCAGTGAACGGTTGTGCAGCGCGAGCAGTCGGTTTTTTCAACCAAGAAACTCGCTAGCAGACGCTGCCTGCGTCGGCGTGGCGAGGCGAGAGAGGGAGGAGCGTAGGAGAGGAGAGAGGGGGGGTGACACGCATGCGCAGTGGGGAGTGTGAACGCCGTGGGCAGGGATGCGTAGAGGAGAGAGGGGGGGAGCGTAGGAGAGGAGAGAGAGGCGGGACGCGCATGCGCAGGGGGAGATAGACGCCGCGGGCAGGGATGGAGAGAGGGGGGGGAGTGTAAGAGGGGAGAGAGGAAGGGAGGCGCATGCCCAGTGTGGGTGTGGTTGCCGCGGGGAGGGATGCCTAGAGGAGAGAGAGGGGGAGAGGAGGTTTTTTTTTATTTTTTTTAACTGTTTGCGCATGCGCAGTAAGGGTGGGCACGCGGCACACCACCACCACCACCACCACCACCACCGGATTAAGCTTCGCCATAAGATGCTTCACATCTAAAATCGCAGCCGGCCAACGGGGAAGACACGACGCGCGTTGCGTTTCCCTCTGGTCGGGCAGCGTTGTTTAATAACTCTGACATGCCGCTAGTAGGCGACCTTAGCCCAAGTTCGGCGCCCAATCATTGACGCTCTTCTGGCTGTCACACCGCTTTCAATGACTCCGCTCTCACCGTACAGCTACCACAAGCATCTATGACCACAAGGGTTTCTTTAATCATTCATCATAGACGTTAGTCGTTGGGATACAGATGTACCATCAAGCGTCAACGTGGATGCATCCACGTTAAAGGGTGCTATAACTGTCAACACACCAATAGACATTGTGCAAGCTCTTTTATATCAATGTGCAGTAAACATTCGACTACTTCTGTAAGGACACGTTGCACTTTCATGTTATATCGATTCCTATGACGGAGGGATCAACCATGTTTTTTAAGGCGAAAGCCTTTAATGTCTCATGCTCACGTCCGTCCGGTGTCCGTCCGGTGTCCGCCCGGTGTCCGTCCGTCCGGTGTCCGTCCGTCCGTCCGTCCGTCTGTCCGTCCGTCCGTCCGTCCGTCCGTCCGTCCATCCATCCGTCCGTCCATCCATCCGTCCGTCTGTCCGTCCGTCCATCCGTCTGTCCGTCCGTCCGTCCGGTGTCTGTCCGTTCGTCCATCCGTCCGGTGTCTGTCCGTTTGTCCGTCCGTCCAGTGTCCGTCCGTCCGTCTGTCTGTCCGTCCGTCCGTCCAGTGTCCGTCCGTCCGTCCGTCCGTCCGTCCGTCCGTCCGTCCGTCCGTCCGTCTGTCCGTCCGTCCGTCCGTCTGTCCATGTCCGTCCCTCCCGTCCATCCGAGCTCTGGCACGGAGCCAGGTGGCCGCCGGGATGCGCAAACGGACGCCGGTCGCGTCGGACTCTACAGCGCTCGCTCTTTGCTTGCGTAGCTTCGCTGTGCCCAGCGTTTGCAATCATTCTGACCGACGCCGTGTCAGTGGACACAGGCGTTCACGGAATACACCTTCAAATTTCCAAAGGGACCGTCAATTTAAGCGCTGGAACGCTATGGCTTTTGCACGATGCACAAAGCGCGAGAAAATACTAACGCATGCGGACGGAGGAAGATTAGTCTCGCGTCTCGCTGCGACTCGCGGTAAAAAAATTAAAAAAAGAAAACACGCACACATTGGCTTTCTGTGTTATCCCACTGAGAGTGTAAAAGAAAAAAAGACATGGCATAGTCAGTGGAATGGCCACACGCTTTCCCCGAACACACATTAGAATGTACAAAGTATCCTTCAATTTTTTTATCATAAAACAGAAATGTATTTTGGTCAATGCGGATGTTTGTACTGTATATAGTCGCGCACAACGTTTAGACATGTCTGCGATCTACAGAAAACCGGATTTTTTTTCTATCTTAGTGTCGTGCCTGTCAGTAGGACGAGACGACTTTAAAAGCGATTATCGTCCAGGGCGGGGTTTTCACGGCTCAAATAATGGAAGTGCAAAGGGAGCATAGAAATCTGTGTGACTGGAATGGAACAGCTGCTGCGACGAGTCTGCGCCGCGAAACAGAGAGAGAGAATGACTGGGAGTGAACACGACAAAAGCCCAGAGAGTGAAAGTTTAACTTTCTCGTGTTCGGGATGGACGCACAAGAGACAACCGCAAGCGAAGGAGCACCCGGATTGGAGCGGAGAAGCCGTAACACCGCGTCTGCAATCATTAGCGGGCCGCGCCGGCAAGTCGTGAGTGATGGCTCAGAAAATGAACGAGGGCGTAGAAAAGGCGCCCGGGAGATTTTAATGACGGAGAGGGCGCAGTTGTGCCGGAGCACAAGTATTCCATTTGGAAAATGGAAACTTCGGTCTTCCTCAAAATGACGTAGTCTGCGTGAGTGTGAGGATGAGATGAAGGAACTCAGGCACTTCGCACCGCAGCCATATCGCTTACCCACCCGCGCGCTCGAGCCAACCTCTCTTGCAGAAGTCGTAAATCTTGGGGTGTACGTCAACCCGGGACGTGGCACGAGTGCTAATTTGTGGATGCGTATAAGACTTTGCAAGCGTACAGCTTTGCATATCTTATATTCTTTACTGAACAAAGTATTCACGTCCTGGTTTGTTTTACTAATGAGAAACTTCCTTATGGTAGGCCCTTACCTGGAGCAAGGGGCAGGTGCGGCTACTTGGGTAGTGAGAATTCCTGGTAGAGAATAGGAGGGCGCAAGTGCAAACAAGCATGCAGCGATGGATCTCCACCCAGCAATTTGTTGAGAGTTTCTTCTTTGGTTGTGGCTGTATGAGTTATTATGCTTTCATCAGTGTATATACCATAATTGTTGCCAGACCAACATCTCCGGCATTTCATTAAAGCGCTTCTTTGTCTTTCTTTTCTGAGGGCCTTAGTTTTTTGCGCTTTTTCAATGTTCCATGATAGTGACGCTATATATCTATAATAAATTCGTTTCTTCAACGAAAGTGGAAAACTATTATTGTGTCGTCTTTAGTTCGGTGTACCCACGGTCATAACTTCCGGCACTGACGAATTCATGCAAATAATATGACCATCAGCATTTAGGCTATAACTGAACAATTAGCAGTTTTCGATATCTGTGGGTGGACTAAAGTTTCTCGCGGTAGGCGTCAACTAACCTTGTCTTGTTTCACAGGGGTCTTAGATTTGTCTCTCAACTCTGTTGTATTATTACATCAATTGAGCGCATGGTGGACTTGTGCGCAGTTCGCTTCCTTAGGCGCAATCTGTTCCTTAGAGACCATGCATTCTTTACGAGGCTCAAGTAAGCGTCATCTGTGCCCCGCATAACAGCCAAGGAGCGCGTCTCAGAACACGAATCTCCTCTTCACCAAACAGTGCCCCTCCAAGACTTGTCTTGGCTTACATGACCATTCGATGATGTTCTGACATTTCTCTACTTCCGAGTAATCTCAAGTAAACAATACAGCCATATAATAGTGTATGTGTTAACGAGACTTCATGACGCCTGTACAGGTTTTTTTTTTCGAAATATTTGAAGCACTCACATGGTTCTGTAGTAAAGTACCTGAGCCCCACGTAGAAGTCCTGGGCTCGATTCCTGCTCGGATCCTGTGATTTCCATTCTGAACATTCATTGCGTTCTTCCCTCTCTCCTTTTTTTTCTTTTTTGCTCTCGGACAACGCCTATGTTGTCCGAGATGATTCATGCCAAATAGGCGTTGTCCGAGATGGACAACGCCTATGTTGTCCGAGACTTATTCACCTTGTCTGTTGTCTACAAAAAAAAAGTTGGCAGGAACTAGCAACTCATATTGTAAGTTTATATCAAACAGTTTGGGATCTCATACACCTCCAGCGTATGCCGAAAAATGTTTGCATTATTTCTTTCCTCTGGGGAATAAGAAGAGTAATTAAAAGTGTTTATTTCTTTATAGTTTCATCGAGTGGATAAAAGTGTGCCTTCATCCTTTTGTACCAAGAAGCTACAAGAAAGTCTCGACAAATTTCTCGGAAAGAAAGCAGTGAAATTGATAAAAAATTTGTTGTGGCATGAGGTAAAGAAATCGTAGAGTAGACTTGGACAACTTTTTGTGAGAAAAATTGCTTAAGAAGTTCCAAGATGAGGCTTGGGGGCGACTCCAGAATAATACATACCCCAACACCGTAGCCCATCACTGCTACTGCTTGGACGAATACCCATACACATTCAAGCAGTGCAAACAAAGAGCATATTTATTTCACATTATGTGGTCGTAAACAACTAGTCGTAATGCATCAGTATGGTCGTGCCCAGAAGTAGACCATAGGAATCGGGAGGTAAATAATACTGAGCAGTGGAAGGAAGTCTTGCGCCGCTCTAACGAAGCGGTCTTTTTTTTTCTTTTTTAGGAATGTAGGCTAGTATTTGCAGCTTCGCGGTGCAAATGGATGTCCGACATTTTTTTTCTTTCCTCTCTTGTTATTGATCCTTTACCTGGCTGGCTTCCAAAGATGGGATTTTCAGTGTCTAAATATCTCATTTATTTTAGTCGCATGCGGGTGCATGTAGTTGTAAATTCAGAACTATCGACTTCACGAGTGTTTTCGCGCAAGTCGACACGTTTCGTCCCCGTAGTGCGCATTATCTATTGCATAGTAAGCAGTAGCAATTGTACACCAGTTATACAAGTTATCGATTATAGAGCAATTTTTTCAGAGTCTTAATGGAAGCATTCCAGCCAGAAACTCTCGCTAAAGGAGCACAGTCCCCAATTTCCCCACATTTCTCATGGAACTTTTCAAATAGAAAAGGCGTCAATATACTATAGAAGCCCTGACGCAGAATACACGCCAGGGATCGCAAAAACACGGCAATAGGTCACGGGGACCACGGCGGCCACATTTCCTGCGTCCTGATTAAATTTTCAGCTCATTAAATTAAATACGGCACAAGGCAGCACAGATAACTTTGCAAGCGCAAATCCAGAAAATTGGACATCTAAGCCCTACACCGACTTAATTCTCCGGAAGCTCACTTCATCTTCATTACATCCGGCTGCGCGAAGTTAATTTCCTCGTGTACAGAAGAACCGCACTATTTCAGAAATTTGGTTTCCCATGCAGTGCGTGGCAAATGTTCTCAACGCAATTCTGGTCGGAGCAGGGCGCTCATTCCTTTCCAGCCTAATGTGCCGCGGCTCGCTAATTGAATAGCACGCGTCAGACGCACCCATTTCGAACGCGGGTACGTAGTGTTTCCAGGGTTCGTATTCATAAAGACCATTTCACACTCAAACTGATTGCGAGGAATAATGTGAGTCGATACTGGTGCTAGGCATCTCATTAACGAAGTCGGCTGGCCACTGGTTTATGAGCACTCACGAACGAATTGCTTTGTGGGTTGGGGGGCCAGGTCCTCATAGTCTAAAATAGATTTTTTTGTATTGCACGACAGAACGTAAAGCAATATCAAAAGAATACACCCCAAAATTCTTACCTTTCGAAATAGCCACCAAATCCTGCGAATTCGCGCCTGTAATCTCGGCATAATGTGATGGGCACGTGCGTAAAAAAAAATTACTAGTGACGACGTGTACGAAGAATCCATGTAAAAATATGCGCGAAGCATAGCGTACCGAAAGTTGCACTCTGCAAGGTAGGGTTGTTTGAGTAGTACAAGATAACTGGAAAATGTAAAATTTAAGAAAATATATCGTCAATACACGGCCGCAGCTAAAAGAAAGGTCACTTGCTCATGTGAATTATTTCACATTTTGCCATTTACGATGCTGCAATGCCTTTCACAATCCAATGGCCACTGCATTATAAAAATAACAGGGATCATCAGTAAGATACTCGACTCATAGGCAGCAGCTTAAGCTGAGGAAAAAGTAGATGTTATTAGCTACGCGCTAGCACGAAATGTAAAAAAAGCCTCCCTAAGGAGACATGAACTCGCAACGCCATGTCGACTACCTCGAGCGTTAGCATGAATGTCACTTTGTGGCCCATAGTTGAACGTTCGGATGCAAAGCAGAGTTAGACAAGGGCAGTATTACGCCTAAGTACAAATACCGGTCAACGCTGGGGGTAGCTGAAGCTATAAGAATTCCAGAGGTGTAATAACGGCGCGCCTGCGAGCCATCGATCGAGCTGCTTCAAGACGAAGCGTTCCAGAATCATTACTCTGCATGTGCCATGCCGTAGTGCGGCTATTGGATTGTTTTTTTTTTTTTTTGCGGACCGTACTCAAAGTGGGCTTCTATACTATTTTTAGTCGTGCACATAATCGTGCCGTTTGATAATAAAGTTTAACTGAACGTTAAACGTCTTTTTTATTTTTCGCATCTCATATATCTAACTTAAATCGCCAACTTCATTTGGACCTTATTAAAGTTTGTTGACTGACTGACTGAATTCAGCCACCGTATATCGCGTACTAACACGCACACTAACCACCGCAAGATGTTAATATTTTTTCCCTCATCACATTTTTTACATGAATTAAATTATACACGCACACAGACTATTTAAATTATTTCCAGCGCCAAACGAATCATTCGTAATGACAAAACAACAAGAAAAACGTGGGGGACGCTGAAGCTTCGCAATCAGGAGTAAAACACGATAGCGTGATCGGGCACCGTCCGCATCGACTTCTCATTCGCTTGCCACGCTTCGCTTCTTGGTGGACACCGCAACCGTACCACGAGAAAAGGAACGTCTCTGCGACTAATGTTCTTTAAACTCTCCTAGAATTCATGACTTCTGTTAGTACAGTGGCGAAGTGCCCACTACGCCATTATTCTTTTATTGCGATAGCAATTATATGGACAGTCTCGACGGGTTTTTGCCGTCGCCGTTGCCGTCGCCGTCATGTCGCGTATGAAGTCCAAATTGATAAGAGCCCCCTGCGCATCGTACGTTCCACCAGCGGGTAATAGTGGACGAGCGGGAGCGATGAACGCGGCTCAAGCGGAGGCTCGGCCCATCTTCGTCGCTCCGAGGCGCATGCGATAAGATCCCCCCCAACTGTTCAACCGGCACCGCCCGTCGTTCGTGAGCTTGAAAAGACGCGAGGGGGGGTCCCTCGAGCGACCTTCGATTTTACGAGCGCGGTTGTCGCGGGCGCGCCCGTTATCTCCCCTTCTCGGCGGCCGACAGCGGGGGGCCGGTATACCCTTCTACGTGCTGCGCTCTGAACGCGAAGAGAATGTGGTGAGCAGAGTGTCCCTGGAGCGGCCGTATGCTCTTAAACCAGCGTTTTCTAGAGTTGCGTGAGATCGTATCCAAAAGAGTTAGCTGCCAGCCTCACTTCGTATAACATTACAATTTGTTGCTATCGCATTCATTGCTTCACCTTTGCGGTGAAACTGACTTTTTTCTTTTTGCGAATGGTTGAAGTAGTACCCACAACACGTCCGGAAGCTAGTACTTTCTTGAAGCTGTTGCTCCTAACGAAAATTAATTATGCCTGAGGGCTTTGTACTTGGGCGAGATTCTTGCGCAGCTCACATGGTGTGACGCGTCGCGTAATTTTACCCTTCCGCCACGCAGTATTACCTGCGCTAGCAGATATCTGTATGTGGGCTTGCTCATATGTATACATGCACAACGTAAAGATTTCCATGGGAATCGAGGAGGGCTCCGTTCTGAAGCATCAAATAGTAGATTCTATTGTTATTGTAAATACGAGTTACACATATCCGAAGGTCGCAGATTCCGTCCCGACCGACAGAAAATTGCCTTTTTGCCCACTTTACTCCATTTACACTTACATCACGAATTACTACGCTACACTTAAAAAACAGTAGAATTAACGTCTCTTACACCTTCCTTGGATTCATTATCTCTGCTTTTCATAAAGGTCGTGTAAAAAAACATAAAAATAAAAGGAGCCCTCAAAATTCTCCAGCTATCACTGCAGCAACCTTATTCAGAAATTTTCGCCATTGAGTTGTCACCAGCATTTTAGACTTGCTATGAACAAGTTATATAGTCTGAACGCCTGTTATAGAGCTGTTCGAGGGCATGTGAAATAAAAAAAGGAGTTTCACAGATGCGGTAGACGTGAATCACCACGCTACGACAGGATGAGAAATAGAGAGTGCGAAAGATATAAAATGCGAGATTTATATTGTCACTTGGTTGTGACGGTGAAGAGTTGCAGCCATACCGGTAAAGACTGGCCTTTTTACTGGGCGAACCCGTAGTCAGCCAATCACCATATAAACTTTCCCTACCAGTGTTTTGGTCGAGAACGGCACAGAAATACCGACTTTAAATTTTTTTTAGTTGATTCGGTGTACCTTAGCTGGATTAGCTAGATCGGCCATATATATATATATATATATATATGTATATATATATATATATATATATATATATATATATATATATATATATATATATATATATATATATATATATATATATATATATATATATATATATATATATATATATATATATATATATGTATTAAATATGTGGACGAATGGCTTCACCGCACTGCGCCACGGAAGGTGTTCCGAGCTCTCTAGTTGTCGGTGCAGAAAATGCTTCTTCGAAATTCAAAAAAGAAAGATAATGTGCAGGCACAAGACGCGGTCGTCGTCCGAATCCGATGATTTAGAGCAGGGGTCGGCAACCTGTTGAGGGGGGGGGGGCATGTTGCATGAAGCCGACATGGCAGGGACTGCACGGCCAATCGGGGAGGGGGGCTGGGAAAGGGGGGGTTTCTTTGTTGACAAATAGAAAAAATTGGGGAATTTGAATTGACAATAACGAAAAAAACGGGAATAGAAATCGTGTTTATTTTCAGCACGTATGTGCAATTTACAAGCATAGGTTACGGGCAAAAACCCCATTTGAGGTCAAAACTGTCGTGGCAGCCTTCAGATATTGAGTTCAGAGAGGGGGGGGGGGGGGGACAGTGACATCGTACTGCGGCCAGCATTGTACTGCCACGTGGCCCGCAGGTTGCTGAACCCTGGTTTAGAGAAACTATGCTGCGATGTGTAATCGCTGCCCCGATCGCAGGAGAACTGAAATTCTACTTTATTCTGCAAAACTTCGCCAAAGAAGCCCATTTTTTTTTCCTTCTGAACTTAGCTGTTGCCGGGCGCGCGCCGCTCGCGCGCAGAGGAGGGCGCTATTTTGTTATTCTGCTTACCAGTATCAAGCCCTTTCTCGACCAAAATTCATGCTCTGGGGGGCATTTTTAAGTTTTTTTACCATGTTATTCGTTGAGAAAATAGAGAGCTCAGTAAAATGAAGCTCTGTAGCTTATTTGCAGCGTCCCCTACAGCTTATTGCACTGCGGAAGAGCCCAGCTCGTCTTCGGTAGGGAAAGGGTTAACAGTACGGCATCGGTCATCCAAAATCCCCCCCACCCCCTTGTGCGAAACGCATCGGCTTTTATATATCATTCGATAATCGTACATGCGTGCGTTGTTGTGTCTGGTTCTCGTGTAATTTACTGAGTACATACGGGTTTCCATGTTGCTCAGGAAACCTTACAAAAAAAAAAAAATAGGAGCCCATTCTCTATACGGGAAAGGAGAGTAAGCGAAGCATGCCTGAGTTTCTTTCTTTCTTTCCTTTTTCCTTTCTTTCTTTCTTTCACGTAGCGAAATGCTCCCTCCTAACTTTTCCTTCCTCCACGTCGGGAATGGGACTTTCATCCGAGTAGTTAGCATCGCAACACTTCTGTTCCTACAGGCAACGACGAGGGTCATGCGTAAAAAAAAAATAAAAAAAATAAAAAAAAGATGAAATGCAACAGTGAAATACATCAATGAAATGTGGCATCGGGGAAAGTCAAGTGGGCATCGATAACAGATCAAATTTCGATGTAGGAAACCGCTGATCACCGACAAACCCACGACCGAGAGGGCATCAGTATTGGAAAAAGGCGCATACAAATACACGCGTGTGACCAGCGTACCTTCGAAGGCTACATTTGTATGCACCCGCATTTCTGTGGACGCCGCCGTCGCCACCGCCAGCAAAAGCTGTTTTTCATAGAAGCTTGTTCTTGCACATTTAGAAGATTGTTCATAAAAGACTGTTCATAGAAGACTGTTCATAGAAGAAGGTATACATTAGAAGAATTTTATAGGATTGTTTCCGTACAGTTAGCCGCTGTTTTCGCCAATCGAGCTTTTGCGTATGCCGGTGAAACGCGCTAGCCACTACTAAGAATAAACATTTGCTCGTGTCAGTATAATTATTTGAATGAAGTGCCCTTACTCGGAGCCGCTGCCACTATAGTAGCGTGTTGTGGAACGTGCAAATCTTGAACCGTATTTACAGGGCGTTCTCTTCTCTAGAGATGAGTTTCCCGTGCAGAGAGACTCTTCGCGCAAAATTGCGTTTCTGGGTATATAATTTCTCATCGGCGTTTGCGAGAGACCGGTTAGTGCAAGTGTGAGCGAGCCAGGTGCGAGAGTTTCGCCACATCGCGTTGCACTGTCGCACTGCGCCCGCATCGTTAGGGCGATGAAGTCATTTACCTTTCGCAATCAGCCGCCGCGGTAACCCGTGGTGGTCGCCCAGGCGGCAGGTCATCGTGACCTCGACGGCGGCGCTTCGATGGTGAGGAAATGCAAGCGTACTACTGCGCTTAAATGCGCACCTTAAACTAAAAATCTAAGCGAGTTCCACCCCAAGTGAAAGCTGTGCGAACTGCGGAGCACTGCTTTTCCTGCGTTTCCCTTGTGTCTATGTGTTATCTTCGCTTTTAAAGCGACAGTGTTAAAGGGCTATTTTCGCGGGAATACCGGTGTCGGTGTCGGCGTCGTTCGTTGTGAGAGAAAAATCATTATCATGTGCGTGACCAAACACATGCAAGCAAGATCAAGGAATGGGGTCAACCTGGGCGACAGACACCACCTGACTAGCCATTGCTAAGCAGCCTCTCTGTGCTCTCGGCCATAACTCTGATGACTGTCGTAGGGTTGACGGCCTTCATATTACTACAGCGTTCTGGTTCGCATAATGGGTGCTTCCCTACTTCATGAAAGTGGCCGGACGCGGGACGGCGGACGGGGGACGCGGGACGCGGGAGGGACGGACAGAGCCCCGAGCATAAGATGCTTCGCATCTAAAATCGAGAAAGATGGAAACAAAATAAATAATGATAAACTTAGGTTCCATTGAGAATCGAACCGAGAGCGCCTGCGTGGTAAGAAGGTGTTCTACCACAAAACCACGCTATTCCTTGAAACTGCTTCGGAAAAAGAACACATTATATTGTCACGCGGCCGTGACGGTGCAGAATACTCCAGCAGAATTCGGAAATAGGTAACTCTTGATTTTGCCGAATTGTGGCCGACAAACAGAAAGTTAAACTACAAGCGAGCAATGCACGCTGTACTTACGTACACTGATAGCGGCGAACAGAGCGTCGGCCGTCGATGATTGTCCTATTATAGTGTACTAGAACATGGGGTAGTGTGTTCAGGGAGGAGCCAAGGCTGCCGCAGGTGATATCGAAAGCCGCGAGATGGCACCACCAGAGCATGGGCTGTCGCGTCGCGCAGTGCTCCCGAAGCGCTTCGGTGCTTTGATACGTCGCGCGTAATAATATTATGTTTTTAATTGCTCACACGTCAGCGACAAGCATTTTGAATTGGTGTGGTCGTACATCCGTACGAAACACAATGAAATGCAATAAGGCTGCTACGCAAGGTTCGAATGAAAAAGCAGGGACTAGCATATGAACGCGAAGCAGTCAAAGCTCGGGAAAACAGAAAAACTTCATCTAGTAATTTTTTTACAACTCGGTCGATGAACGAAAACAAAACAAAAAAAAAAAGGGGGGGGGGGGGGGAGAACGATGGATTAAAAGGAGGATCTATGAACCCCGAAGGTCTTTGCTAAAATACTACTATAATTAGTCGGCCTGCACTCCGCGACAGCTTCGACTTTCTTCGTTGTACGCGCGGCACTGTTCTTGTCCATAGTTGCCTTATACGATAGTAATTATGTGGCTTAGGTGCGAAAACTACGATTTGACTGTGAGGCACGGTGTAATAGAAGACTCGGGGATAATTTTGACCACCTTCGTTCCTTTAACGTGCACATATCTCACTGGTGTTTTTGCATCCCGCGCCCGCCGAAATGCGGCCACGCCGTGGCCGGGATTTTACATTGTACAGTCAAACAAAACATCACTGGGCACAACAGCCGGACTGTAGGAGCATACTGTTTATTTGCAGATGTGTGCGCATACTGCAGTCAGCAGAAACACTGATCAAATTCGTCGCCATTTCGAGGAGTTATCACTCATGATTGGTCACATGACACCTTTATGAACGCCGACTGATTTTCGCGTGCATCTTTTTTTTTTTTTTAGGTTTGCCTCTCGAGACTGTTGACACCCTCGACGAAAAAATGAAGTCTTGTCAGAGCATAAAACTTTACTACTGCTACCGTCAGTAGCAGGAGCGTAGCCAGAAATTTTTTTTCGTGGGGGGGGGGGGGGGGGGGGTTCAACCATACTTTATGTGTGTTCGTGCGTGCGTTTGTATGTGCCCGTGTATATATTGCCACGCGCGTTTCTTATTTTCACTTTGCTCTATTCGGTTCTTCGCCCTCAAAGTCTGTCAGCAATGCTCAGCGCAAACCGCGCCTGATTGTTCTAGAAGCTTTGCGATTACTGTAGATCTTTTTGTTAAGATTGCGCGCAAGACGCGAACACTCGAGCTTATTCCAGAGCTTGTGCTACAACGAGTGATAAGACTGGAATATTCTATGACGCACGTATAAATGCCGACGCGCTTCACCGCTTGCCAGTTGATCGACGGCCGACGCTCTGCTCGCCGCTATCAGTGCCAGCGTGTATTGCTGTAATCTTACTTTCTGTTTACCGGCCACAAGTTCGGCCTAATAAACAGTTTCATCTTGGACACGTCGCCTGCTGCCTTCGTCGACGTCACACCCACGTGACAATATATATACGCAAGCAAAATTGAAAAATGTCGGAGGGGGGGGGGGAGTTTGAACCCCCCCCAATCCCCCCCCCTTGGCTACGCCACTGGTCAGTAGGTCTGCGTGGTGGCTGTAGCCTAAGGTACAGTTTTTTTGCGAGCAGCATCACGTACATGAACAACGCTGTTGCTACACAGCTCTACCTTGCTGAAAAAGGTAGCAATAATGCCCTCTAGTCTCTTCACTGCGTCAAATAAGGTGTCAGGAGGGTAGAGAAGTCAACCTCTGTCGCAAAAATCTGTGAACTCACAATTTTGTCGTGCCGGTTCAGTTGTGGTAAGCAAAATAATTAGGTGCAGTCATTTCGTTTTAATATATGAGCCGATCATCACTTTTATACTCCACGTATTCTCTAGGATCAGATGGAATCCTCTGGAGTATGCGGTCCGCCAAGTCCAGGTTTTGTGCTTCGACAGCATTGTCCAAATCGCTTCACGGGTGGAGCCATCACAAGGTTCAAGAAGAGCTCATTTGTACACCAAGCTCTGCACTGCCCGAGCTGACTGCTTTTGCGCGGTTATAAAATGACAAGTAGCTTACAATGATAAAAAATGCGCTAGTGTTGGATGATTGTTTGATACGCTTGATTGTCTCACTATCCCGAAGAAGTCTCGTCAGAAAATCACCGCTGTCTACGATACAAGATCGTCGTTTTCCCGTATATTAAGCTTGCAGTAAACAACTCCTTCGTGGTTTGGAATGCGGTGAGAGCTACGATAAAATGAGGGCATACAAAGCTTGAGCAAGTGTGTAGTAAAGCTGTCTATGTAGTGTTTGCCACCTCAGCATCAGGTTCGTGGTCAGTAGGAAAGTCCATCGATGGAGCTGAAACTGCGGCTTCACTGTCGGCACTGCGCGCTGCAATTTTCTTGGAGATGGTAGAATCCACCGCAGAGTTTTCCCGCTTACTCGGATGTCTTGGATGCAACGCTTTCCTTGATAAATGGCTCGGAGCATTGGGAGGCAACGTCGACACGGCGTCCGCTCTGGTCTCCCCCGTGGTACGCAAACTTCACCGTTTATAACGTGCACGCGTAGTCTCTGAGAACACATGACGTCTCGAAGTTCAGCTCACATACCGAGCAGGTTTCGTGCAATGTAAATTCCGCTCCCAAATATTCCTCCGTGTTTCGTCTTTTGGAACAGCGAAAAGCGTCGGCTTCTCACCTTTTGCCCTATGATAACCTGATAACCAATCACAACCTGTTTTGCACCCAGATGCAAAGCAGTGCCGTTACCGCCGACGACTCTTCATTGCTTCAGCGCCGCATGGCCAGCAAAAAAATCGCAAGAAAAAACTTGCGTTAAGCTGGGGCGAACACACACAACAGCCCATTGCGCAGCAGCCGACAAGGCAGAGCTACACCGCCAGCCCATGCAGCAGCAGCGCCGCCCCGCGGATCGGGTATTTCGTCCACGCGCGCCGCTTCACGCGATGCATGGCGAATGGCGGCGCCTGAACACACTACCCCATATTCTAGTACACTATAGTCGTATCCACTCTAAGCCGAGCGGTATACCGCTCGGCTTAGAGTGGATACGACAATCATCGACGGCAATCATCGACGACAATCGTCTGTCTTTTAAGCGCATCGTATACGATGCGCTTAAAAGACAGATGCCACTCCGATGTCAGTACATTCGGCTGCGCCATTTGACTGCGGGTACCTTGGACTGGATGTGACGTGACAGAAGCCATAACTTCTTGCGAACAGCGCGAATTCTGCAGACGCGAACTGAGGACCGTTGTCTGTTACGACACTATAATGATCATCGCTGGCTCGCACCGTCTCTTATACATCGCGCATCGAATTTAGCAGCCTTATCACTGGTGGTCGCGCAAGCCCTGGAATAGGCTTGACCGTTCGCGTCCTGCGCGCAATCTTGACAAAACGATCTACTACAATCGTGCAGCTTCTGGAACACTGAGCATTGCTGACAGTCTTTGTGGGTATAAACCAATCATATCAAAACAACACGCGTGGCAATATGAATGTCATGTAGGGGAAAAAGTGTGTTTAACGCAGGTAATATTGCGTGGCAGGCAGAAGCGTAGAATCGCGTCAGGCGTCGAAACATGGGAAATTGCGCAGAGTGGGTGTATTAAAGGCCCATGGCGGGTCATGTGAGGTACTGAAAAATTCACTATTTCAGCACACCTAAACACGGCAGAGGACCGAAGAACGACACGGTACAGCGCTAACTTGCAGGATTCGATTGTTTCAGAAGGGGTCACACCAATAAATAGGCTGACAAACAGCGCACGCAGACGCATTTGTAGGCATATTTATGGGCGTGACGCCGACATAAATAAATCAAATGTTGCAAGTTAGCGCTGGGCCCAAGCCTACAGTCTGTCAAGTACTGAAGCTATTGTCCGAGCTGCGCGTTCACATCGTCTTTGCGTCGTTCGCGTGAGTAAAAAAATTTAAAAACACCGGAAGTGTCACGTGACCATGCTTTAGTCAAAAAAAAAAAAAGATACACACATATCTAGTAGGGCTCCAAAAATAACTTTTCCTCTCTCTGCGGTATCACACAGGTTGTATTTATAATTGACGTGTATACACTCGTGACATTTTCATTAATGAGTTCTAATAAATTGGTTTGTTATTCGAAAAGTTTGGGTTCATTCACATATTCCTTGCTTTGTTTGCTATAAACTGAGTCTTGCAGACAGGTCTGTACTTAATATAATGTTCATCTAACGTTGTTTTATAAGCTCTTAAAAAAAATTTTGTAACTGTGGCTGCTTCTTTGTTAAAATATTTTTTAAAGTATGTGTACATTACTGCTTTTTGTGCGCTTTATAGTCTGGGGACGGGTTCCGGCTCCTTGTCAGGCATTAAATTGCCTTTTTGCCAACCCTGCCCCTTACATGTGTATACTGTACCTTGTGTATTGTAACAAACTGATTGAATTGAATTGAATAAAGATCTCATGGGCTGGGAAGGTTGAAAAAGTACGCCACGGCGGATGAGGCTAGAATAGCTCGAAATCCTTTTGTCGTAACCGCCGTCGGGATCAAACGGCTATGGATCAAGGTGCAGCAGGGGTCCGCGAGAGCAACATGCAACTCGCTCTGGGAAGGCAGCACTGCTGGAGAGGAGCCACCGCCGCAACAGCAGGTCAGCAGAATGTGCAACTAGGCTTCAGTATTGACATACGCTTAGCAAGTTTAAGTATTCCCCGTATTTTATTTTAAATACGAAGCATTTCTTAGCGAACTTCGGCGACTTTGAGCGTATCTATCTATCTATCTATCTATCTATCTATCTATCTATCTATCTATCTATCTATCTATCTATCTATCTATCTATCTATCTATCTATCTATCTATCTATCTATCTATCTATCTATCTATCTATCTATCTATCTATCTATCTATCTATCTAGCCGCCTACGACTTTGTGCTCTCCTGGCCGTATCGTTAATGGGATTTATATCAAATTTGGTATGGCATAACACGACTGTATGAAGAACATAAATGGCTGGTCATATCATGAAAATCATGACTAACTTGTCATGAAAAGTATGATTTACATGCCACGCTCATGGCGCGCTCGCGGCCGTTTCATTAGCTTGACATACACCAAATTTGGGATTGAGTGACATGACTGTATGACGAACATAAATGACAAGTGGTAATATGAAAATTATGACTTCATGAGCGACATGACTTGCATTCCACGCTCATAGCGCGCTCGCGGCCGTTTGGTTAGCTTGATATACACCAAATTTGGTATTGAGTGACATGACTGTATGACGAACGTAAATGGCAAGTGGTAATATGGAAATCATGACTTGTCATGTGCGACATGACTTGCATGCCACGCTCATGGCGTGCTCGCGGCCGTTTCGTTAGCTTGAGATGCACCAAATTTGGTATTGAGTGGCATGACTCTATATGACGAACATAAATGACAAGTGGTAATTTGGAAATCATGACATGTCATGAGCGACATGACTTGCATTCCACGCTCATGGCGCGCTGGCGGCCGTTTCGTTAGCTTGATATACACCAAATTTGGTATTGAGTGACATGACTGTATGACGAACATAAATGACAAGTGGTAATATGGAAATAATGATTTGTCATGTGCGACATGACTTGCATGCCACGCTCATGGCGCGCTCGCGGCCGTTTCGTTAGCTTGAGATACACCAAATTTTGTATTGAGTGACATGACTGTATGGCGAACATAAATGACAAGTGGTAATATGGAAATCATGACTTGTCATGTGCGACATGACTTGCATGCCACGCTCATGGCGTGCTCGCAGCCGTTTCGTTAGCTTGATATACAGCAAATTTGGTATTGAGTGACATGACTGTATAACGAACATAAGTGGCAGGTGGTAACATGGAAAATCTTGGCATGCATGTCATCTACAATGCCATTTACACGCCACGCTCACGATGCGCTTGCGTCCAGTTCGCTAGCTTGACATACACCAAAATTGGTATATCGCGACGTGACTGTATGGACGAACACAAATGACAGGTCGTAACATGTAAAACATGACATGCAAATTATGTAAAGCATGATTTGCTCCTTCCTGGCTGCTTCGCATTACATCGATTCCCACAGTGCGTGGGATCTGCCGGCTTTTTATCCCTTCAAACCTCCATCTCACCTTAAAGTTGTGCCTTGCTCAGATCTAGCACGTCATTTTGTGTTAGCTTTGTGTTAGCTTCACGTGAGATCCGTGTACGAAAATATCAACGCTGCTTCTATGCTAAGAGAACAAAGGAAGTTGACTAAAGCAAAAGTCACGCGAGGCTAAAAGCACTCAGAAGGACAAAGTAAATAATGTAACCTAATATGCCCAACGTTGCAAGAGATTACCATTAGTGAACATAAATGAGCAAAAATGCCACCTACTTTCATGGCTCCAGCGAAGTCAAAAGGACCTGTGTACAAAAAAGAAAGAAGTTTATTATGAAGATATTATAACTGTTGGGTTTTAAATCCCAAAGACACGATATAACTATGAGAAACACCGTAGTTTAGCACTCTGGACTGACCATCTGGGGTTCTAATAGGTGCACCTAAACCTTAGCACAAGGGAATTTAGCTTTTTAATTCCATCAAAGTGTGGGCGCCGCGGCTGGGATTCGATCCCGTGACCTTCGACTCGGCACTCAAGCACCATATATCCTCTAGAAAACAGCGATGGATATTGCGAAGCTATATGAGACTGCGATATTTTAATAAATATGTTCAATGGAGATCGTTCTAGTGTGGCGTTTTCTTTTTTTCATAAGCGTTAGTATTATACTCCTTGCCGTTATGGATGAAAGCTCTACGACATAATTAAAAATTGCCCAGTCACTGATATATCTGCTAGTTTCACTTGCAGTTAGCGTGTGAGCGCTTTCTTTTGGTTTTTCTTGTTCTGCGTTATTTCATGACCTTAAAGTATATACGAAAATATCAAGGCGGATGCCGCCTAAGATAAACACTTCGCAAACTTCCGCTCTCCAGGTAGACGTTAGGGCTCCTCGCCAGCCAAGGCGTGGCCACGGATACCCACCCTCAAAGCAATATCTATGTAAATTCAGCCTAAGGAAGCGCCGTACTCCGGGCGCAGTAGGCAAACCACGAGTATACATTTGTACCGTAAAATATCTCTCATC
>JALIZH010016839.1:0-56893 GCA_030522465.1 Rhipicephalus appendiculatus
GCTTATTCTTCTAAACCACTTTACAGCCCGATTGATGACCGCCGGCCGGGTGGCCCCAGGCCACCGCGCAACCGATCAATCATGTCGGCGCACGTTTCTTATTATGGACTAATTCAAGGCTGTCCTCGTTAGTTTTGCTTGTATTTCGATTTTATCGACGTCCTTCATAACCATAGTGGCTGCCTTCCATATCCTACCTGTTCCAGTGTGCATCAGGAGGGTCCATTAATGTATCGGCTTATTTCTATGGCGTTTTTGCAAGCGCAATGGCTGTCGCCGTTGATTGGCTTGGGTCGCTGCATTTGATAAACATGGTGTTTTTTATGCGGCTCTCTGAGTGCAACTGCTATCGGCATGATTCCTCCAAGGAGGCCCGCCTCACCTCTTCAATTTTTTTCTTACTGCCACATTATCATTGATTTCTTTTGACTAACTCTAGCCTACATTTCCATGCTTTCTTTTCTGTGTACATGCTCACTAGTATGGGCTTTACGGTTAGAGTGTAGTGCAGCTCTGGCGGCTACACATCGAACTTTTTGCTCTTTCTGCGTACGTATGACACACTGTGTTTGGTTAACGTTAACCTGCTCAACTCCCCGCTATGCAGGTGGTGTTTATCCGGTGGTAGGTCACGGGCTTCAGCTATGTCCGCGATCGTGTTGTGGATCTTCAGCTTCACAAGCCTGTTTGTTGACATGCTGAGAGTACGGTCGCAGGCTCTTCTTTACACCTTCTTTATCAGCTATGCATTATTTGTCTGCTTATTTTATTTGTTTTGCAGGGTCAGGCAGGGTACGATCGACGTACACAGTTCCACTGGTTATGATCTGATCTATCTTCAGAATGTCATCTTCTTTCATGCCCCTTCTTTTGGTGATTCTGTCTGTCACTAATGCTATTTCTTGTTTGTTGTTTGTGATAGCGAGCTCCAAAAGTTCCCTTCTTGGGACTTCCCGAATTCCGGTTCCATTAAGACCCTCCGCTATGCCGCTACACTCTATTGCTTTCCTTTACCTTAGGAATCCCGATTTACCCGGAAGTCATGTTAGCCCGAGGGCACTCCTCCCTATTAACCTGGCCAGCGTTTACTGCTTCCATTAATGGACGTCGTATTTTTCTTTCCGTGCGAGTGTTCGTACACATCATAATACCATTCGGGTAGAGGCATGCTTGATGTCCCGAAAATAGCTCTGTTAGACTCTGAAAAGAAAAGGCGCGTATTTGGGGTCCCTGTCATCTTTCGCACAACAATAATAGTCACCTATCGGGCGTGCCATTCCTTGCGGTATCACCGAGCGCCCGGCACTCACAGATTATGAACGGCATGCGCGCTGTCAGCGTGACTAAGCATTCTTCACGGCAGACTGGTGAGCGCATTGTTTTAGGGAAAGGAAACGAAAGTGAACCACACACTCTAAGACAAAATCGAGAATTTTTGGAACGAATTTCTGCCCCACAATTACAATCGTCACTTGGCTTGTTCGCGTTTCATTTCTTGAAAACCCGGGTCTCACCGCTGCCCTATAAAGAATGCTATGTCACGCTGATAGTGCGCACGCCGTTCGTGACAGGCGAGTACCGGGGCGGCGGTTATATAACGCAACGAAGATATTCCAGGTAGATGATGGTTATAATTGAGTGGCAGAAAAATCCCCCAAGCACGCTTTTTGTAGAGTGTAGCAATAACTGTGATAATACTGCGTCTTATCACGTCACCATGTCACCCTTGTTTACTGGTTCCGACTTTCGCCTACGTTAAGAGCGTGTTCATTCGGCCTGAAATAATTTTATAACATCTGTATGCCCCTTTCAACCCAGTTAGGCTCACAGGCGATCACGAATGTTCAAACATACTGACACCATAATTCCTACAACATTCTAGACTGTTCAGAAGGAAATATGAACCCCCGTGTAAATTAATAGCAAATTAGGCTGAATAGCGCTGGAAAGATTACAAACACGTTCCTGACGGTTCTAACTGTAAGCCACAATGTGTACAGTGAGACATCGAGACGAACCTATACACCTTGATTTGGGCTTGGCAGTGCACCAGCTAAATAGAAAATATTTATAGTAGAACCGGTGGTGAAGCGTGATGGTGAGGTATACCTAAGCCCTCTTATCTCACTTCCAGTTGCGCAATAACTTGCAATTGAGACTTCAAATCTTGAGTTCAGGTGCGCATCCACTTCCTGATTGTCGATGCATTTTTCTTTCCACTTCCCAGCTCTTAGTTCACTTCCGGCTTTGGATTTTGGAGGCTTAAGTAACTTCGGGTAACGAACAAGCCAAGGAAAGCCTCTGAGACGAATTTGGTTAGAAGCGATCGTAGCATCGCGGATATCAGACACCGTAACAGAGAGTTAATGAAAAAAGTGATAGTTTCGCCACTAGGGCGAAGCAATGAATGCGATAGCAAGAAATTAGTTTGTCGCATGAAGAACGACAAGCAGCTCGATACTTGTAACGCGCCGCCGCAGCACAAAGAAGGACACTCGTAAGGACGCATTGGTATACACAGGACAAGCGTGAACTAACAACTGTCGCAGTTGTTACGTGTTTGTATTCGAGCAACGCGCTGCGAGTGTCCACAATGCAGAAGCCGACGCTGTTGTTCTTGCCTCTGACATGGCTCATACCCCTCAGGGGGAATTGGCCAAGGATTGATTATATGATTATATGACTTTTCGACGCTGTTTGACACTTCTTTTTCTTTTAAACTGCGGCACGTGGAATGACCCCTCTGCGTCTCCTGCCACGCGGTGACGTCTGACGCCAAGTGTGCCCGGTGATCTTTTTTTTTCTTCTACATCATGAGTGGTACAGGAGGGAGCTATTTTATCGTGCGCATCTCAAGGGTAGTTTTCAATTTGAAAGAAACTGTAAAAGCGTTGCGTGATAGAAAACACGCTCAAGCTGTTCCGAGATCTGCGTACCGCGAGCGGCAAATGGTGCATATGAATATCTCGCCGTTATATCGCTGGCACGAGAATTGCGTGAGGCTGTGTTGGCTAGCGCAGCAGGCTGCGGAGCGAGGGGTCGCTGGTTCGAATCCCCGGTCACATGGTTTGGAATCTTTTCCTACTGATTTATTTTTCTTTATGCCTTTTTTGTATATACACATACATATACATATCCGGGACATGACGGCGTCGACAGACGGCGACGGTGACGGCGAAAATCAGCCGAGAGTGTCCATATAATTGTTATCGCAATAATAGGCTCACAAAGACAGATCACCTCATGCGCATCGGAGCACAGGGTGAAAAAAAAATACCAAGGACCTTCGCTGTATATAGATTTCAACAGGGCACGTTGGAACCACTGTAATTGCTTCAGCTCCCACTTAGACATCGGATCAAACGTGAAAACATACCGCCGGCGTAGGCGGCGTCAGCGCGAGGGATGTAAAAAAGTCATCACGTGATCACGTGTTCATATGACGTCTTGATGACGTACATATAGCTCGCATTTGTGACGTCATCACACGACACTGTCGCGTGGATCGTTCGCGGAGGCAGTACAAAACCAGGTAAATCTTGCAATGCCCCCCGATTCTGGAGCCAGTGCACTACCGCGAAGAGGGGAGTGGAATGACCACCCTGATGATTTTTGGTGGTATTCATGACGTTGCGGCAATTAGAAATAAAACACTAACCATCAATGACTGCATTGGTCACATATGACTATTATATCACAGCGCGGCATGAACGAGCAAGAAGCTGAGGCACACACACGACGGGACACAGCGATGACTATCGTGTCCAGTCGTGTGTGTGGCTAGCAACATTTTCCTCATTCTTGTGGCGCTGCAACAAAATGAAGCAGCACCATCTAGCCCAGTTCGCTGTACTCCTAGACACATGACCACTTGAAATAATTTTTGTACATTACATATTGATATCATCTAGGCCCATTCAATATTTTATACTACATGCTAATTGTTTTATTATTGTATGCTTGCACGCGTGTTGTACCGTACTACATTTTGCCGTTCGTTCTTGAATATTTCGTTTTTCTCTTGTTTAAGATTATTTCCAATCCTCTGCCATATTACTCCTACGTGGAGACTTCGACGTATTTGTCAATAAAATAAAATAAATAAATACAACTTCCGTACAAATGAAGAGGCGGACATTACGTCGCGTAGGTTTACCAAATAGTAAAATAGCAACTGCTGCCGATCTGGAAGCGTCGGAATAAAAGTGACAATGTGGTGAATGGTCAAGAACACAGTTCCCACAAGGAAGACAGAGGTATCAAACACGGGAATTAGGATAAAAAAGTAAAAATAGGAAAAATGCTTTATTTTTCTCCACATATCTCCTCTGAAACGAGCGGAATAATTAACACAGCTGCAGTGAAAAAGAACGAACAGTGGCGCAAGAAGTTCATTTCTGTTATTGCCTCAGTTTACTACAGTGGACGTGTTACCGTAGATTCGAGGACATCAACCCAGTTAAGAAGTGAAATGAAGTGAGGCTTATTATTATTATTATTATTATTATTATTATTAGTAGTAGTAGTAGTAGTAGTAGTAATATTAGTATTATTATTATTATTAGTTACACATGGACATAGAAGACAGTAATGAGCAAGCTGACAACTACCACCTCGAGGGGCACAACTCCTGCTTACTCTTTCGGATGGAGGGACGAGATAAAGGAATTGAGGATAGGACGAGAGCAAGAGGAAAAAATATAAGTGAACAAAAAATGATAAAAGCTCGGACAAAAAATGAGTAAAAAACACGAAAAAAAAGAAACCTCTAAGTGTCCCTTGTGCCTTCACCTTAGACGATTCGTAAGTGAAAGCAGTCTTCTTTTTTCTTCTCACTCGACGTCTTGATCCTCCACCTCACCCCTCCAAAAGCTCCGCTCCTTACGTGGTTTTGCGCTGCTTCCGTGATCGGCACACTTCAAGGGACACTAAAGGGCGAAGCGATTTTTCGCGTACTAAAAAAGTACAATTTCACAATCCCGAAAACACCACTCTTACAGCGACGCTTGGTAAGCAAGACAACACGCGAAAAGAAAATGCGGGTGAAGACGCAACCTCGAGATTCCCGCAGCAAACACTGTGACGTCATAGATTTTGAAGGCGTCTACTGAGTCCTACGTAGCTTCTAATCTATAAAAAATGAGGTGCATGTCATCTGTGGGTGTCGTAGACCTACATACGAAGTTTCAGAAAATTTCATCGATCCAATGTCCCGAAAATAGGAAAAATACGTTTGGAATTTCTGACGTCACGCGCGCCGATATCGGCGCCAAATTTAAAAATAAAAGTTCAACCTTGATTTTCTCCGCTAATAATGAGCTTATGATTGTGAGACATATGGCATTAGAGTTCTCAGAGTGCAGTTTTTCAATCTAAACCAAGTCATTGTTTCGCTTTAGTGTCCCTTTAAGAGCAAGCTACGATGTCAGATGATGACGTCATCACGTGAGCTTACGGCAACATCATATTGACGTCACAATGACGTCACAAATTATGGCGATCTGGGACATCACTGCGACGCCATATGACGGCGTAATAACGTGATGGTGATTTTTCGCATCACTGTGATGACGCCGCCGTAGGTCAATTTTCGCGTTTGGTGTGGCATCTAAAGCCGTGTTCAGACTACGTGCGCTACGTAGGGATCGTCGATAGGTATCGTAAGCGTAAACGCAAACAACGTAATCAGCTTGTTCAGACTTCGTTTTAGTTAGCCTAAACTACAGAACGTTAAGGGCGTAAATGTTGGCAGGCCCGCGACTTTTACGACAATTACAGATGGAACCGGTACGATACGACCAATGGGCAAAGCAGTTTCGGTTCTCACTTTCCGCTCGTCGGGGTATCTGCGAAAGCCGGCATAACGTAGTTGGATCCCTTTGCTGCGCAATTATTAGTTTTCGGTTATTTTTGAAATTATTTTTTTTCGAGCCGAAACTCCTTAGGGTGTGGGTCTGTCCCTCCTCTGTAGTAGTAGTAGTAGTAGTAGTAGTAGTAGTAGTAGTAGTAGGTAGATAGCCACGTATAGTGGAATGTACCCACTGCACGTGATAACGATGAAGTATAAGCGCGTTCCACTATAGTGGAATGTACCCACTACGCGTGATACCGATGACGATGACGCTGGTGACCATGAAGAATAAGCGCGTTCCAGACCACACATTCTCTTTCTGCCATGGATGAAAACGATCGAGCTTCGCCCACTCATCATCATTCACTTCGTGGATATGGCGTATTTTTTTTTTTCCGAATCCTATAGCGATGTTCCAAGTTGTTTCAAGAAAGCAGAACAGGCGTTTGTAGAAGCCAGACTGGCCGCCGTAGTCACACCACGGCCGGAATGGAGGGCAGACGTGGCGTTCGTCCACGAGAGCGTACGACGTTTATCCCATCTAGCCCAGCCATGGCCAAACGTGCGAGGCACTACACTGCAACAATTGTTACGAGGAAGCAACGCACCGCAGCAGACCATGAATTTTCGTAGTGCACGAAAGCTGCCTTGCAGGTTTTTGGAAGTCATTTATACTGAAGGCGATGCGCTTTCAGTTTCGTTGCAGCGAATCCTTCCAGCCGATGTGCTACGCCGACGCGGCATCAAGCGCCGGTCCTAGAATGATGACTTCACGCGAAAGCATAACGAGACCGTGTTGGCGTTTACCCGGAGTTGTAGAACAACACAATATTGCCAGCCTACAGCTGTGCGAAACGATTGTGGAAATCACCATCAACTAATATACTGAATAATACTTCACGCATCCACGTTGTTCTCCGACGTCTCCGTCGGTTGAACGTATAGGCGATGATAAGCGAAGAGCCTCGACTTCCACTAACAGCCGATAGCCTACGGACGAGATGTTGGCAAAAGGTAAAAAACGCAGATGTCTTGAGAGCAATGATTTGCCCGTCGTAAAAAACGAATCTTACCGAAGAATTCCATGTGAACATACGTGGTCGTTAGCTACGCAAACGGACGTTCCAGCAGTTACGCGATACGACACTTATGAAGGATGCGACTGCAGTCTGAACGTGGCTTGAGTAAGGCTTTCGCCCTGAAGACGTCTATGAACGAGTGGCCAGATCACCTTGGTTCGCAAAGGTCAGCATAGCTCGATGGGCCTGGTCACGTCGTTCAGCACACCCTCTCGGAAAGAGGTATTCGTCAAGGCTCGCACACTTACACCCAGCACACTTACACCCAGCCAGTCTATATTCCTTAATCATCAATGCCCACTGCTTCACGAACGCCAAACGGTTTAATATAAGATGTTCAAGCGTCTCACAGAAGCTTCAAAATGTACACAACGGGCTGCCTTCATGTCCTTTATGGTGTGAATGCTCGCGGACTAACACAGGGTTGGTTAATTTAAGCACACATTTATAGATCATAACTAAGAAATGCTAAAGATAATATATAAATCATACATTAGAATAAAATTAAATTTAAGGTCTCATACAGTCGGTAGCACGTGGAACTTAGTAATGCCAATTTAAAGGATCCATTTTACAGGTAATGGTACGAAGCTGCAGATGTGACTTTGCGAGTAGGCTAATCAGAATGGGATACACCAAGGCTGCGCGTATCGCAGATCGCCGGTTATATGCATAGACCACGAGAGGTATTCGGGATCTGCATTGTGCTCATTGTATGAACAGTCTAGATATATACACACAAACTTGCATTAAACTCTGATAAAAAAAGTCAGAGCGAGAGGGTTTCCGCCAGAAGGAAGAAAATTTGCCGCTCTATGTAATGCGTGTTTATCGATTTCATAAAACCACTTTAAGCCTGCGGGCCCCACCAGGCGCCAAGATAAACAAGGGCGGGCTTTACCGCGTCGCACTTGATACGAGCGCTGGTATGATACAAGCGCTGGTATTGTTCCACCGAAGGCAGCGATGTTACAGTGGTGCCCTCCAAATAAGCTTCATCTTTCTGCGAAGAAAATTGCTGCGAAAGAGCGACTTCGGCGCCAGATGGTGCGTTATCGTACATTGCCGCGCTTGAAGAAAAGTGTCCGTGTACAAGAGCTACGGAAAGAACACACGGTGTTATGTTTAGATGTTTCAAAATCTGAAGGTCGACAAGTGTTGTTTTCTGGTGCTACATCCGAGCTCCAACTCGAGTGAAAAGCACGCCGAAAAAAAGATTTCTTTTATAATGAGACGATCGATGCTGAAGTTTGCTGCAGCTAGCTGCGCCTGATGCTGGTTCGGTGAACGAGTCCAGAAACCGCTAAACTTCATAATAAATACTACTTATGAGGCAATTCCGTGGAAATTTTCTTCATTTTATCACGCGGTTCATGAATCTCTTAACAGAAATAAATATTTTACTTACAAAATGCACCTTGGAAGATGTCGCCTGGGCAGCGTTTTGCCGAAATGATATTTCAAGAGGCCTGATCATCAGACATGTTGAAAGACATTGGATCATTCTGTTTGCGATGCATCCATAAGGCGAGCTTCACAGCCTCAGCCGACAGCTTGCCGCCTTTTTTCGGCTAGCGTATGCAAACGGCGTTCCAATGCGCTCTTTCAAGTTCCGGATGAGACGGAGCGCGTCATGCACAGTTGACGAGCCTTCTTCTCTTCCTATTTTTCTTGTGTCCGCCTCGATGGAGTAGCGGTTATGGTGCTCGGCTGCTGACGCGAAGGCCGCGGGTTCGATACCGGCCGCGGCAGTCACATTTCGGTGGAGGCGAAATGCAGAGGCCTTTGTGCTGTGCGATGTCAGTACACGTTAAAGAATACCAGATGGTCTAAATTATCTGAGCCCATACGGCGTCTCCCATGATCATATCGTGGGTTTGGCACTTAGAACCCCAGATATTATTATTATTATTATTATTATTATTATTATTATTATTATTATTAATTAGCTTGTCGGTGCACTTGCAGGGGCGACAACGCGCGCTTCACAGCGGATGACGATCAACAACACTTCTCGACGTGCGTGCCCGTGTGCGACACCAAACCGGTCGTGGAACGAGTGCTCCGACGTAGAGATACAAAGGTAGCGGTTTGAGGTTATGTTTAAGGTTATCAAAATCGCTGACGTTTGCATCCCATTAGGGAGCATGACGCAAAATCATTGTGGGGAGGGGAGTGAACGCAGGGAGGGAAAAGGAGAAGCTGCCTCGCGAGATATTATTACCTACGTCGCCGAGCGCTAGCTCGGGGTACTTCCCTACAGAAAAAGCGGATGTTGCCCGGCGCCCCTGCTGGGAATCAAAACGCATGCCTCCCTCATTGTATGTTGAAGCTCTCTAACCGCTTGTCCACATGTATACGGTCCATATAACGCGTAGACGCGTCTGTGTTCGCCGGGAATCTAAGGCCACGTGGGTATGTGTTCAAGATTCTGACCAGCCTAGTGGTTACGCTGCGTGGAAGATGACCCATAGGAAGGGGTTTAGATTACGGCCGCGGCGGTCGCATTTCTATGGAGGCGAAATTATAGAGGCCCATGTAGCGTATACTGTGCGAGTGCAGTGCACGGTAAATGAAACCCGGGGGGGGGGGGGGGGGATATTATTTCATTTTTCGCTCTGTATGCCATGGAGAAAAAAAAATTTCGGGGGGGGGGGGCACGTGCCCGGTGTGCCACCCCCGGCTACGCCACTGTAACTTTACCCTTCCATGAAGTTCATAAATGCCTATCCTCAACATTTCTGAAAAATATAATTTGCTGGTTGTTCTACACGGAATACCAAGTTGCTCTGTAAATGACGACTTGCGAATAAGTCCTTGCTAAGCTGGCCTGATACCACCTGTTGTTGCTCATAAAGTTTCCACGAAAACAAGGCCTCTGAGTACCAGCATTTATATTTTGTGGAACCGAAGTGTATGGTCATTACAACCGCCGAGATGACAAGCTACAGTTGTCTTCCTCGACAGTACAATTGAAAAAAAAGTTAGGGTGCATCGCGCTGCGCAGGCGGTATAGAGAGAAAGAAAAAAAAACACTCACGAAAGGCACGGAAAAATACAAGCACGGGTGGCCGCAAACTAAAAACTGTCGTCACCTGAGGCCGCTTTAAATAAACTGAGGAAGGAGGGTGAACGCTTGAAGGGGTGAAAATGTTAGCATGAAAAAATTGCACTTTCGCATCGAGGGCAAAGCAATGACTGCGATAGCAACAAATTTGTGTCACACGAAGAGCAACAAGTAGCTCAAAACTTGCGGCGTGCTGCTCACGCCTAAAGGATGCACGAAAAGGACACACACAAGACGAACGTGATCTAAGAACTGTCACAGCACACTTGCAGTGCGGTGCTCAAACACAAAAGAGGACGCATGAAAAGAACACAAAGGTATACACACGACGAGTGCGAGCTAACTCTCGCAGTTGTTACTTCAATTAGCTCCTACTTTGGATCTTCCAGCTAGCAGATCAGTCCTTTCGCAAACGCGGCCGCGGCAGCGAACAAAATTACCTTCCTAGGGGTATATAGATTGAAAGCAAACTTTGCTGTGAAAGCATAAGACGTACAAAACCCCCCTCAAGAGGTAAGCGAAAACCAAGATCATAACTAGCGGACAAACTGTTTATGTTATGATGTGTTCAACCTCCCGACCTTTCTTAAACATGTATCAGCTAGCCCAAACGAATGCTTTACTGAAGGGCGATGGAAGGCGCTTTAGGAAGAGATACCCTACTTTTACCCTAAAAAGAAACATTTTAACATAATCGCATGTATGAACTATAGCTTCAGAGAATGCCGTAATTGCCTCACGGTATCTGTGTTCCCGCGGTACGTCATAGCATGTAAACGCAACACGCCATGCAGGGTTATCTCGACCATCGCAAAAGTTCAAACACTGAGCCACACGACTACGAAAGTCTGTAAACGAATATTAGCACTGCTCGACATTCCGCTGCCATAGCATCAATCAATAGTCGAACTTTCTGTATCAAAGGTTGGAATGTCAAATGAAAACACGAAAGAAAACACTGATCATATTTTCTAGAACAGGCTTTTTTTTTCACCTGATGTCCTCTATTCTTACTAGGTGTTGTATCGGGCAGTGTATGCACATAGTACAACTATTAAATGCCAAGCATTTCTTAGCGCACCAACAGTACTTTGACCGTTTCTATCTAGCCGCCTATCATCTGGGTGCTCTTGTGGTTGCCTCGTTAACTTCATATATGTCGAAATTGGCACAGGAGCGCATGCGCGCACGACGAACATGATTTACAAGTTATGGCGTCAATAACATATCTTTGGCGTACATCATCAAAGTCTTTCCCTCAGTCACGTGAGATGCATACCCGCATTCTGCGTCCAGTGGCATGCGGGCATGGGCCACAGGTGACTCATTGTCTATATGGACCCAGAAACAGCAAAAGTACACATCGAAACTTTAAGGCACCTTGCGTAGCTTAAACGGTGACTCATTGTCTATATGGACCCAGAAACAGCAAAAGTACACATCGAAACTTTAAGGCACCTTGCGTAGCTTAAACAAGAAAAATGCATAGCATTCGTTATAGTTGCCGATATTAATATAGCAAACAAAGACTGACAAACATGCTGAAAGAACCCTTAGCAAGCAGCAACGCTGTGGATATCGTAAAAAAAAAAATTGAAGGACACTTTGTAAATTCCAAAGTGTGTTCGGCGAAAGCCTGTAGCCATTCGACTGACTATGCCATGTTTTTTTTTTCTTTTTTTTGTGCATGTATTAGCGTTTGCTATCGCGGGAATCCAGATTCTTGGGGCGCTTCTCCGAACCGCTTGCCGTGGAATCGCTTGCTGGTGCGCCTGCCCTTTTCCTGTCAGAGACAGCCGCGCTAGCTGGTTTCCGCTCAAACCGCAAAGAGTGTTTGTCGGTGAATATAAGCACTATGCATATTAGTTATTAAAGGTTCGTCGTTACTGTTAATTGTTAATATTGCATTTGGCTGAGCAGCGACGTCAGAGTACCGAACGAAATTTACCAGGACGTTCAAGTTTCCGAAATGAAACCAGCGACACAATTGTGGGTCTGTATCATGACTGGGCACGGGCAGACGGACGGACAGACGGAGGGACGGACGTGAGCATGAGACATTAAAGGCTGTCGCCTTAAAATTGGATTGCATCAACGATTACCTAACATTAACCTAAATTGTCGTTGAATCAAGGAAATGAATTCTGAGGGCTTGTTTCTTTGTTTGACCCAACCTTAACAAAAACCAGCAGATAATGAATCTTTTTTTGCAAGATCTATGAGTTCGCCGCTAATAATTATTCGCAGCTTAGGCACTGCGAACTTTTGTTTTACTCATTTCGTGTGCTGTGCAAGTGAATGAGCAATATTAAGGTGCAACACCGCGGGGATAGCACGTTAGGATGACGACGATGACGCGCGGTTGAAGGCCGTCGTTGGGTCTGCGGCGCCGACGTTGTCGCGGAACGTCGGTGACGCTGCGAAACACACAGAGGTAGGCGGCTCGTGTGCTACCGTTGACCGAAAGAGGCTGCGCCGAGGTGCGCTCCTCTCATTGGAATGGTTGGATGATGACGGAAGGTGACCTGCCTCGCTGTAATGTCACACTCCAATGGCATCATCAAATCACAACGGTGCGCATGCGCCGGTTTGTCCAAGCGACGTATAGCGCCTGGACGCGCCAGCGCGCACCGGTGCGATTCGTCGACAATGACATAAAAAAAAGTCCATTCACTCTTTTTTATGAGTTCTTACTAGCCACATCTTTAAAGAGAGTTATATAAGTGGCAAGTCAGGACTCACGCAGAAGATTCAAAGTTCTCTTTTAATTGTTATTACTTCTTTAGGGCGCAGCGCAGAGGGAGGGATCAGCTCGTCGCCGGCCGTGAAGAGGAATGCGCTGGAATTGGGGACGCAGGCAACGCACACTGCGAAGGAAGGGAGGCTGGAATCTTGCGGTGGACCCCCGGAGGCGGGCCGTACCTTTCTCTGTTGTATAGGTAAGCACGGCAGCAGCCAGGCGTCGTAGAGCCCTGAGCTGGAGGACAACGCGGTAGAAATGCATCGTAGTTTGCCGGGAGGGCATTGTGGAGGACGGTGTGCTTTATTGGCTGCCTGGTGATGTCCTTCAACTCAAGGATGACGCCGAGATGTGCGAACGATCCTCTTCGACCCTGCTTGAAAAGATGCAGAGATAAAATTGAGAAGGGCAAGGAAATGCATAAGACGGGAACAGACGCGGAAGCATAGCAGCGGGCCACTCGGCTGGAGGCACGTTCTCCGGGTCACCGCGGTCGCGTGAAGGGACGGCGGCCCACACGGCCACGCTGTCGTTCCTGCTTTATTAGAGGATATATTGGAAGCAAAGTGGTTGCGGCCTCCAGCCCGGCCGAGAGCAAGAGTTTTGTGTGTGGCAGCACGTGCATGATGTACGTGAAGGGCGCCGTGCGGTATTGGCACCTGATGATGATGCGCGGTGACGATGCTTCACTATGCTTTGTTTACAGGGAACCATATTCATGCCGTCTGATTGTTCGCGCAAAGAACAACTCAGCATAAGTGATAACCCGATACTGTTCTCATGTCTTCATTGAAAATATTGTGTCGCCAACTTAGGTGTGCATCTCAAGAAGGCAACATCAGCAAACGTATAGTATTTTTACAAATACGTTTAAAAGAACAAGCTAGAATTGTTGAGCATAATGAGCGAACATGAAAAAATTCGACACATCCCGCGTACCATGAGAATCAATGTTATGCGAAGCATGCGGAGGGTAGGGGACTGTGTTGCAAATTTTATTGACCGAAACGTTGCGAAATGACGCTAAAGATATGTACAAATGTTGTACGCGCAGAAATATGTTGAACAGTCGCATATGTTTTATATAACCAGTTATTTACAGTTGCGCAACGATGCCAACAGCAACATGGGTATTAGCAACACCAGAAGCGGTAAGCTGATATGTAGCGCTTGTTCTCGCGAAGATGGTAGCACTAGACACTGTTACATAAATCAAGTATAGTGGATGGCGCTTCACTACAATGGACGATAACCCGACGTGACGGCTGTATCATAGGAGTGCACATGTAATGTTTATAAAATTGGATAGCCAGCACTGCAACCACAATTGACGTTTCACGAACATTAATGTCTATTAGGAAAGAAGTTCCGAGACCTGAGGTGGCTCTGTGCTGGAATACTTAATTACCACTCAGAATGCTGGGATTTGATTCCTGCGGGGACCCTGACATTTATTCTTTGCATTCGTTGGGACAACGCTGCCGATGTCAGCTTTTAAATGCGAAGCATTTCTTAGCGAACTTCGGCGACTTTGAGCGTATCTATCTATCTATCTATCTATCTATCTATCTATCTATCTATCTATCTATCTATCTATCTATCTATCTATCTATCTATCTATCTATCTATCTATCTATCTATCTATCTAGCCGCCTACGACTTTGTGCTCTCCTGGCCGCATCGTTAATGGGATTTATACCAAATTTGGTATGGCATAACATGCCTGTATGACGAACATAAATGGCTGGTCATATCATGAAAATCATGACTAAGTTGTCAGAAAAAAGTATGATTTACATGCCACGCTCATGGCGCGCTCGCGGCCGTTTCGTTAGCTTGATATACACCAAATTTGGGATTGAGTGACATGACTGTATGACGAACATAATTGACAAGTGGTAATATGAAAATCATGACTTCATGAGCGACATGACTTGCATTCCACGCTCATAGCGCGCTCGCGGCCGTTTCGTTTGCTTGAGATACACCAAAATTGGTATTGAGTGACATCACTGTATGACGAACATAAATGACAAGTGTTAATGAGAACTAACAGACAAAGATGCCAAGGAAAGTATATGGGGAAGCTATTAGAAGTAATTGTAATGTAAATGTAAAGAAAGGAAAGTGGACGAAAAGATAACTTGCCACCGGCAGATCCGAACCTGCGACCTTCGAATAACGCGTCCGATGCTCTACCAGTGAGCTACGGTGGCGGTCATCCCTCCGTCCACTTTATAGGGTATATATGTGTACTTAAACGTGGGAGCATCAGTCAGCGCCGCCTATTGCCATTACGGCGAGTGTGGGACACTCTTTGCCTGTAGGCGTCACGTAGTACGTGATCTTATTACGAGCGGGCAGCTGACTAATAATCCCTCGCTTACAACCTGAGGGCATCAAGTCTGCCAGAACGAGACCCTCGTTATGAATGAAGGAAAGAATTGTAAACTTAAGGGCTCGTTTGCTTTGTTAAACACAGTATTAATGAGAACTAACAGACAAAGATGCCAAGGAAAGTATAGGGGAAGCTATTAGAAGTAATTGTAATGTAAATGTGAAGAAAGGAAAGTGGACGAAAAGATAACTTGCCACCGGCAGGATCCGAACCTGCGATCCGAGCTGTTCCCTTATTACGAGCTGCCCGCTCGTAATAAGATCACGTACTACGTGACGCCTACAGGCAAAGAGTGTCCCACACTCGCCGTAACGGCAATAGGCGGCGCTGACTGATGCTCCCACGTTTAAGTACACATATATACCCTATAAAGTGGACGGAGGGATGACCGCCACCGTAGCTCAGTGGTAGAGCATCGGACGCGTTATTCGAAGGTCGCAGGTTCGGATTCGCCGGTGGCAAGTTATCTTTTCGTCCACTTTCCTTTCTTCACATTTACATTACAATTACTTCTAATAGCTTCCCTATACTTTCCTTGGCATCTTTGTCTGTTAGTTCTCATTATTACTGTGTTTAACAAACCAAACGAGCCCTTAAGTTTACAATTCTTTCCTTCATTCATAACGAGGGTCTCGTTCTGGCAGACTTGATGCCTTCAGGTTGTATGCAAGGGATTATTAGTCAGCTGCCCGCTCGTAATAAGATCACGTACTACGTGACGCCTACAGGCAAAGAGTGTCCCACACTCGCCGTAATGGCAATAGGCGGCGCTGACTGATGCTCCCACGTTTAAGTACACATATATACCCTATAAAGTGGACGGAGGGATGACCGCCACCGTAGCTCAGTGGTAGAGCATCGGACGCGTTATTCGAAGGTCGCAGGTTCGGATTCCTGCCGGTGGCAAGTTATCTTTTCGTCCACTTTCCTTTCTTCACATTTACATTACAATTACTTCTAATAGCTTCCCCTATACTTTCCTTGGCATCTTTGTCTGTTAGTTCTCATTAATACTGTGTTTAACAAAGCAAACGAGCCCTTAAGTTTACAATTCTTTCCTTCATTCATAACGAGGGTCTCGTTCTGGCAGACTTGATGCCTTCAGGTTGTATGCGAGGGATTATTAGTCAGCTGCCCGCTCGTAATAAGATCACGTACTACGTGACGCCTACAGGCAAAGAGTGTCCCACACTCGCCGTAATGGCAATAGGCGGCGCTGACTGATGCTCCCACGTTTAAGTACACATATATGCCCTATAAAGTGGACGGAGGGATGACCGCCACCGTAGCTCAGTGGTAGAGCATCGGACGCGTTATTCGAAGGTCGCAGGTTCTGGATTCCTGCCGGTGGCAAGTTATCTTTTTCGTCCACTTTCCTTTCTTCACATTTACATTACAATTACTTCTAATAGCTTCCCCTATACTTTCCTTGGCATCTTTGTCTGTTAGTTCTCATTAATACTGTGTTTAACAAAGCAAACGAGCCCTTAAGTTTACAAATGACAAGTGGATAATATGGAGATCTTGACTTGTCATGTGCGACATGACTTGCATGCCACGCTCATGGCGTGCTCGCAGCCGTTTCATTAGCTTGAGATACACCAAATTTGGTATTGAGTGAGATGACTGTATGACGAACATAAATGACAAGTGGTAATATGGAAATCTTGACATGTCATGAGCGACATGACTTGCATTCCACGCTCATGGCGCGCTCGCGGTCGTTTCTTTAGCTTGAGATACACCAAATTTGGTATTGAGTGACATGACTGTATGACGAACATAAATGACAAGTGGTAATATGGAAGGAAATCATGACTTGTCATGTGCGGCATGACTTGCATACCACGCTCATGGCGTGCTCGCGGCCGTTTCGTTAGCTTGAGATACACCAAATTTGGTATTGAGTGACATGACTGTATGACGAACATAAATGACAAGTGGTAATATTGAAGGAAATCATGACTTGTCATGTGCGACATGACTTGCATGCCACGCTCATGGCGTGCTCGCGGTCGTTTCGTTAGCTTGAGATACACCAAATTTGGTATTGAGTGACATGACTGTATGACGAACATAAATGACTAGTGGTAATATGAAACTCATGACAAGTCATGAGTGCCATGACTTGCATTCCACGCTCATGGCGCGCTCGTGGCCGTTTCGTTAGCTTGATATAAACCAAATTTGGCATTGAGTGACATGACTGTATAACGAACATAAGTGGCAGGTGGTAACATGAAAAATCTTGGCATGCATGTCATCTTTAATGCCATTTACATGCCACGCTCATGGTGCGCTTGCGTCCAGTTCGCTTGCTTGACATACACCAAAATTGGTATATCGCGACGTGACTATGACGAACACAAATGAGCGGTCGTAACATGTAAAACATGACATGGAAATTATGTAAAGCATGATTTGCTCATTCCTGGCTGCTTTGCATTATATCGATTCCCACAGTGCGTGGGATCTGTTTCTTAACGCTCTCGCGTTAAAATTACCAAAGCCTCTTCTGGCCGTTACTGGGTAGATATAAGCTGTAAATCTCCTGTGACACATACCCGCCTACCTGCGGCACATACCCGCCCCTGGTTTACGGGTATGTGCCACACGTGTCTGGAGGAAAGGGTTTGATGACGTACGCGACGGGATTCTCACATTATTCATGTCATGGCAAGGGAGTCATATTCGTCAAACCATCTTACCCTCCCATACTAATTTTGGTTTACCCCAAGTTAAAGGGGCGATCACGAGAGCACCCACACGTAGGCGGCTAGATAGATAGATAGATAGATAGATAGATAGATAGATAGATAGATAGATAGATAGATAGATAGATAGATAGATAGATAGATAGATAGATAGATAGATAGATAGATAGATAGATAGATAGTGTAGAGGAAGAGAGACAAGAGACAACGCCCGTATGCTGGGCCGGCTGTTCTTATTCTCCACTTCGTCTTTCTCTACTTCATCCAGCCGAGAATGCGCCCGTACCCGAGCACCGCTTTTCATCTTTACACTCGGCCATGACTGCGAGCGCGTGCCACTGCCGACAATGCTTCTGGTGGGCGGCACTGGCTGCATCGCAGCGGTCGGTCCCGGCCATGTTGGGACTGGGCTTGGGGATCTGCCGTAAGTGGGTCTGGTGGGCGGCACTGGCTGTGCCTGGGCGGTCGGTCTTTTGCACGCCACGACGTGTCTTGAAGTGCCGATGACTCAGGCGGCCGACATCGGCTGTCTCGTTGTGGCCGCAGGTCTCGACCTCGCTGCGATTTGGTCCGGGTATCTGCCAGAAGTATATCTGGAGGGCGAGACTGGCTGCATCCCGGAGGGAGGTCTCGGCCACGCTGCGACTGGGTATGCTGGAGAGCTGATGTTTCTGGCGGTCGGCACTGGCTATTGCGGGAAGGTCGTAGCCGTCGCTGTCGCTTCTCTCGCCGCCTTTCTGGACGCAATGTTGGCCATTCACGGTGAATGGTACAAAACTGCACTGACGGGCTACGCCCGCAAATAGACCGCGTGGTCGGTAGACCGGCGCTGCGTCTGCGCAGCGTTGAAGGAGTGCATCCGCTTCGCCGCGATGAACTACCACTGCGCGAGCTAGGCGGAATGCACGGCGCTGCCGAAGCAGGGGCGTCCATCGCTTCAGGGTTCCGCAGTGGGGACAGGTGTATGTCATGGTCATGCAGCACTGGTGCTGTAGTGCTCCCCGAGGTGGTCGAGCTGGCAGGTCTTGATGAAGTGCCGCTTGCATTCGAGCTGTCCCGGTCGGAAGCAGTGTCGCCAACAGGAGAGTTGCTCTGCACGGACAGGCCTTGGATAACTATGCCCTCAACTGGGGTTAGCAGCTCTGTTTCCTTCACGGAGACATGCCTTTGGAAATGACGAGCGTCCACGCACGCGCCCGATAACTGCGGCGTCTCGATAAATCGGTCATACTGATCAGGCCCGATGTTGTTGGCATCACCGGACAATCCAACTTTGTGGAGAGGTAGCGCGTAAGCCGTGGTGTTACAGGCACTCGTAAAATGGTAGGGTGTGTCCGGCAGACTAGGGGCCAACGCCTCCACGTGCTTAAGTGATGTCGAGCTTGGAGGCGGCATCGCCAACTGCCGAGGCTCGAGGGTGGTCTCGTCTGTCGTCGGGCTGGAGGCCTGCGACGAAACATCTAGCTGGTGTCCCACGGAAGCTCGATGCATGGGAGCGGGCGCGTTGGTAAAGGGCACAGCTACACCGTGCCCCTCCCTATCTCGTTCCACAAGAGAGGGCAGGATGGTAGATGGCCGAGGTGCACTGTCGAGGTGGTGAGCCTCACATCTCTCATCGGTGGTAGAGAATGGGTCGTCAGGAAGGAGGTCGCAAGTGTGGGAAAGGGGCCGAAAGAGACTAGTCAACTTCGCGCACCATTCTGACCAGGATTGTTGTTTGATTCCTTCGTAGCCGTGCCATGCCTTGGCCGCACCGCCAAGGCGGTCGATGGCAAATAGCCATTTTCGGTCTTCCGGCCAGGCAAGGAGGGTGCCGAGTGCGTTGACGGTCTCAATCCACCCGAAGACGTCGTCTTGGAAGCCATGGAACTCCGGTACTGCCCAAATAGCTGCCGATGATGGTGATGTGGCAGACGAGAACCCGGAGTTCAGCGGCGAAGAACGGTCGAGACGTTCTGCAAGTTGTTTGAGGAAATGGAAGAGCTCCGAGTCACTGTAGGGTGAAAGTCCCAATGAGCCAGGAGTTGCGGCCGCGGAGTATGCGGTGGTCGCAGCACTCACGGCGGCGTGGTCCCTGGCCAAGGAAGCGTTAACTGGTACTGCGGCGTCGGCGAAGCGATGTTGAACCGCCGAGGAGGCCTGGACGCCGTCCACGGACGGTGCTTGAAGCGCCGACAGGTTGCCAGGTACCGAGGAGGCATGTACGCCGTCCCTAGGCGAGAGGAGCCCGTGCGCGTTGTTGTCGCGAAGTAGCACGTCGCCGGACAAGTTCGCCGGAACCACAACGGAGGCCTGGACGCCGTCCGCTGGTGGTGGGACCGATACTTGCCGCGGTGGTCGACTTGCGGGTTCCAACATCGAGGAAGCGTGACGGCGTTCCTCAGGAAGACGCGTCACCTCAAGCTAACAGCTGGGGTTCTTCAAAGCCTTTCGACGACTGCGCCATTGTAGAGGAAGAGAGACAAGAGACAACGCCCGTATGCTGGGCCGGCTGTTCTTATTCTCCACTTCGTCTTTCTCTACTTCATCCAGCCGAGAATGCGCCCGTACCCGAGCACCGCTTTTCATCTTTACAATAGATAGATAGACACGCTAAAAGTGCCTGCAGTACGCTAAGAAATGCTTCGCATTTAAAATAAGTGCATGCTACAGATTACAGAAGCACAAGCCATTATCAACGAAGTGGCCCCACGCGTGAGCAGACCTGTTACATTGCCACAAAAATGTTCTGAATATGGATGGCGCGATAGCACGCGTCACATTGCGCATGATCGCTCGGATAAATCTAGGCAGGACTTTTCGAGAATTTTCCTTTGCTAGAGCGCTTCCATTTGTGGTTTTTTTGTGTGCCTCACGATGTCCCTGTCTTCATCATGCACATGGAAAAACCAGATGACAGGAAGATCACTGTTTTATTATAGATTCGGGCGTTTCACACTTCTGTCCAGGAACACATAAGCCTGATGCGCATAACCAATGGGGCACAACCACACGCGTGGTTCTTGCGCGCCAACGCCTAAGGAACACATCAGCCCGGCCCCCCTAAGTGCGGAGCACTTTAGGGGGCCGGGCTGTCTTATGCTGTGATCGTATGGTGTCGTCGTCGCTTGGCGTAACGCAGGCAAAACCACATATAGCACAGCCAGCTGCAGCATATCGAGCTCGCGCTCGCGCCAAGGACAAGTCTCCTTCCTCTTGTTCTCGAGCGCCTTTATGATGGTATTAACGCAGGCAAATCCACAAAGCATAGCGAAGTGTAGCTTATTGATCGCTCGCTCGCGCCAAAGACAACACTTCTTCCTCTTATTCTTAGAGCACCGTGACGATTATATTAAGTGTGGAGCACTTTAGGGGCCCGGGCCTGTCGCATGTTGTTGTACGCTGTCGTCGCTAGGCGTAACGCAGGCAAAACCACGTATAAAAATTTTAAAAAGAGGAAGCAAGCAAGAAATAGAAAGAGAGCAAAAATACAGGGAAAAATGGAAGCAAATTAGAAATAAAGAGAAAAAGAACAAAAAAATGGCAAAAAAAAAGAAGCAGAGGAGGAGGAAAGAAAGAAAAAACCGAAGAGAAACGAAGATGGATATCCAGCTCCGCACTTCCTTCAGGCTTGGCACCCTAGCGCGAAGCTGCCTTATTTATTTTATTTTTTTTTTTTACTCAGTATACCGCTCTTGATCTATGGGTTGCTACAGCGAAGTACTGCGCCATGACACTAACGAGCACCAAAAAGTTAGCGCTGCAGGACCATCTCATCCCGTACGTCAGTACAATACTTAAGGTCGACGGATGGAATGAGACAGGCAATGACGCTTGCAGGACATCAGCCAGTGGTGGACGGGTGGCGGCGGTGGTAGTTACCGGCGCTTAGACGAGAGAGAGACTCATCTATTTTGCTGCATTGCTGGGCACAGACAGCCGCTTGGCGCTCTCATGGGCGCCTCCAGAGGAACATGACTCGGTATCCGAAATCAGTTGAGTTGGAAATGAGCTTGCTTACCGATCCCCTATTAGGTGATTCGAGCCCAAATGCACACCACAGTCTTCGTCAACGCGAGACATAAACGAAACCCGACAGAGTACGAGACGTTTTGCGCCTAGCAAGATGGAGTTCCATATGTCGCGGATGGACGCTTCGCTAGAGGCAGATTTCGCAAAGAAAAGGTGGATCTGAAGCCACATTTTGTCCTTTTAACTAAATATGTTATGGCTAAGGACAGTTTTCCGAATGCTAAAAAAAAAACAACAACAAAAAAAACTCGGTTAGCTTGTATGGTTTGTGGCCTGAAGTAAGTACAGGTCGTTACGTTAGAAGGCATGTGGTTCTCTCCTATACTAACTTTCTCCTCAACTTGTAGATGTTGCCTAAGTTCATCACCCGCTTGTGTAAAATACTACTCTCTGTAATAGCCCCAACCATTTGCACATAGGAGATTGAACAGTTGCGGCGAAATGCCCGAGCCGATGTTTATTTTGTTGAACATTCCCATTTTACTAAATGCTTGGATTCCAGCTCGAAGTAGGTGCAGACAGCACCTCGCACGTATTACCGGTGAGAATTCTACTCAATAATGAAACGACCGCAAAGACGCGAACACTTTATTGAATGCACCCTGAGGGTGCAATCACTCTCAGAGCAGCAGCTCTTGTCATAAGAGGCAAAGACTCCCTAGTTTAAACTCCGAAGGTGATTTTGCGTTTCAATATAGTGGCTTATCGCAAATGTGATACCAATATACGACTGAAACCTTCGCCACAAGTAAGCCAAAAGTACGGGTTGACACAAGAGGCTATTGGAACTGTGCATAAAGGGGCTGTAGTGAAAGGCTGGCCACCGGATCCTGCAGTACCCGACTAACATAAGGCCACCCAAGGGAGCACTTACGCAGATACGCCGTCTACAGTTACTGCAGACAGGTATTGCTGTCTGGCCACGGGTCGTTGGAATAAAAGTGCGAAGGGCAATGGCCGCATTGGCGCTCCCTAACTGCGCAGTTTTCCCAAGAGAGTCTGGGCTGTCTGCGTCACTGAGTTTCTTACCACCTATGCACACGTCGCTAAGATTTTCTCCTCTGTGTGTATTCGGGGGGCTGATTTGCACACTTTGTAAATTGCAGTAGTGCTCATCGAGTGTCCATACGCAACACACACGAACAAACACAAGTAATACAAAATGTGAAAGACAAAAAGAGGAACAAAACTTTTACTCCCTCTTGGTTTTCACTCTCGAAACAGAAGCTTTGCGAAGTGTAGAACAATCAGCCACATCAATTCACAATTCACATGCGGTGACCTGAATGAATGGCAGAGAGCTCTCAAAAGTGAATATGAGGAAGAATCACGAGTAATACCAGAAACGTGCACTGTGAAAACATTTCGAGACGTAGAGATAACTATGTCATAATTGACTGTTGTCGCGTTCCACATAGAGCCTGTATGGAGCTTTTTTCTTTTTTGGTTTTTTGTTTCGAAGTAGTTTCAAGCAATGCCCCGCCTCTGCGGTAGAACACCTGCCTGTAACGCAGGATGCGTGGCTACAGACTCGATAGCCTCATTCATCGCAATATTTCGCCCAACGACAACGATGATTTTTCCTTCACGACCAACGCCCTCAACACCGTCATTTCTGCGATGAAGGCTTTTGAGGCGTTGAAATCAAACTGTCACCTAACAAGCAAGCCCCTTGCTTTCCCGCACGCTTAGGCGGTGAAGCAGGCTGTTTCTTAGCAAGTATTGCCACATTCGAATGCTTCAAGCTCTACTGTGAACGGAGCCTTATAAATGCATACACACACACACACACACACACACACACACACACACACACACACACACACACACACACACACACACACACACACACAAGATGATGGAGTTATCATAACTGAGCGACAGGTTGCACAGTTTCCCGCCCACCGTGAAGACATACAACGACAGAGGTGGATTTTAACATGAAAGCGTTTTATGCCGGGGTCCACCAAGACTTTAGTGACGTATTTTCGTCACGGATATGACATTGATAAAACGGACGCAACCAAATGAGAAAAAAGAAAAGTGTATGGAAAAACATACACTGCCGGTAATCGAACCTCCGACTCTTTGGCCCGCAACGACAAGTCAGTACTCTACCGACTAAACTATCGAGGCAGTTTCGAGGTGCTGTACAAACGCGCCTTATATCTCTGACACATTCTCTCTCGCACAGTGCTTTCTTTTGGTGATCGGGGCGGTGCCGCCGTCTGTGAGCGGTGACAAGAATGCGGCGTGACACTTACTAGCGACGATAGAGAACGGTTCGTCGACCACGCACTTAAAGCATGGCGTCCGTGATTGCGCGCCGGCTCGCAATCTCGGAGCCCATGGTTAAAGCGTCTTGATAGCAGCAAAAACCAGAGGCCGCGCCAGCATCGCGAAGTCGCCCTAGACGCAGTTGTGTTTTTTGCCTTTCGCTTCGTGTTAGCGTGTGACGGCTCGTTGTCGGAGTAGCGCAGCTTCCACATGCACCAACGGTGTTTCGCCGCCGATAATAAAACTGCTGCAGTAAGTGCTGCAGAAAGGCTAACGATGTCGACGGGCGAATCCCGTGCCTTAGGAGTGAGACAAAGAGCAGCGGGACGTGGAACGCCTGCGCCCGTTCGCGGTTCAAGCTACGAACATCTGCCGCACTTGTTGCCGAAGCGCAGTGTGGTGGCGTATGCATGAACACAGGCGTACGTTACCCTATTTGGGAGTGCACATCATGCTGTTTCTCTCTTTAGTTGACGACGCTTTGAGGTGCATATCAAGTGCCACTGTTTATTATGTGCTTGTTGTTGCCATCTTTGCGCAGATTCACGATCCGCTGTGTCCAGGTATAAGTCAACAACTTCAGCTACCACAACGGTTATGTGATGATCATGGATGTTAGTCGTCGCGATATAGATGTGCCACTAGCTTCAACGTGGGTGCATCCACGAACAAACAATGTTGTAGCTGCGAAGCACCTATAGACGTTGTACAAACTCTCATAATCACTACACAATAAGCAGTACTACCGGTATGGGAAGCATACCGGTTATGCCAAACTGGTTAACATCCCTGCCTTTCCTCTCTCTCGTTTTCCTTCCTTCCTTCAGTGAAGAGAGTTTTCACTTTAGTGTCATACCGATTCCTATGACAGAGATATCAGTCCTGTTTTCTGCATAATCTGAAAGTAGCGTACTTTTTTTTTATCTTTCTTTCGACTCACTTTGGACGGTCTCTGTCGCTATTCTGCATTGACACACAGCCACTCTAGTCTTAAAAAACGTGCCACACCTATTGTGTCGAAAAGGCACTAGGCAGATTGGATTCGATAAAGAGACATCAAACCTGCGAAATAGTTGCATAAAGAGCCATTTCACGATAATATCTAGTGATATGAAGAGACAAATGAAGTGTTACATATGCTTAAAGCATGTCACCCTAAACGTTCGGGCATGGCTTTTCGATTAGCGTGGTCAACATCTTCATATTTATGCACATGTGTTCAAGAAGCAGGCGAGAGGCGTCCGGCGGCCTAAGTAGTGAGAAAACGGCATCGGGCAACCTTAGATGATATGACGGTCCATATAACACGACTGTTGTGTTTAGATTTTGTTTTCTTGCTTATGTACAGACGGAACCACACTTGTCTAGAGCGGCGAAGCACGTGGTTGTTCACGCTGTTGTTGTCCGCTGCTACCTCACTTTAGCTACAAGCTTCTGTTCACGCTCGAGCGATAGCATGCAGTGTGACTATGCTAGGTATCATTACGACGTCGGTCTTCGCATATTTCTGTAGGAAACGGCAGCTGAAGTGGCTGGCTGGACGCTCTGGGCAAGTGTGATTTCGTCTGTACTTACACTATCTACTCCTGCTTATGACTTCATTTGGATGCTAGCAGCAATGTGTAAATAAATAAATAAATGAAGAGAAAACTCTTAGTAGGAAGGAAATGGTAGGACATATATGACATGTAGAAAATGACAAAGTGCCAGGGAATTCTAAACCGTGGATCTCGACGGTTGTGGCTGTTTCCGGGAGAAAGGAGAAACCCACTTACATTGTTAGCGGCCCGTAAAGGATACCGTGTCCAGAGCTCTCGTAGCCCACAACCCTGGGTTGAAGTAATGTCCAGTCATCACTAAGGCGACAGACGTTCATTCGTTTGTGCCCGCGGTCTTTGTACCTCCTTGTAGTTGATTCCTCCTTTCTTTATTTCTTTCTTTGAAGGAGTCCGCTTTCTGCACGGTTGGTGCAGAAACCTACCTCCGGTTCCAGCCGCACACAGTCGTTCCGTGCACGTATCGACATCACCTTCCCGTAGCTCGAGTCATCAAGCTATGACGGGTTCGGTCGAATAAGGCAAGAGGCTAGATCAACAAAACAACACTTTATTGCTACGTTAGCAATAGCGCGTGAACGTCGCATATAGAGATAGTCCGCTCTATGTAGAGAACAAAGGGTATGCTTACTCTTTACGTCGATGGCCGGCTCGCGGGTTCCTTGAGGTGAAGAATCGGTGGCCGCTGGTACCAGAGAAAGCGTCTCCCTGTCCGGTGGCCTGTTTTGTTCTGGTTCTCTTCCTCCCCCCCCCCCTTTTCGGTGAGGGCTGTTTCCCTCGCTGGAGAAGAGGACCCTTTCCCGCGAGCAGGGAAGCGGGGAATAGCGCGAGCTAGCTGCGAGGTTGAAGGGGTCCACAGAAAAGAGGCCACGGTGTCTCCCTCTGAGGGACCGGTTTGTCCCCCGTAGCTTGGCTGTGGTCTCACCACCGTCAAGGAAAGGAAAATGGGCGCGCGTGCTCTCCCACATCTTCTACGATGTCAATTGAAACAAAAATATTTTCTTCCTTACTCGCATTATAACCATAGTTTTATCCGTAGGAGCTGTTTCCATCAAGCAAAAAATTATAAAGCGAAAAAATACAGCCGCATTTGCAACAGCACAGGGATTGCATTTCTCTGACCTGGAACCAGCAATTTTTTTTTTTCTTATGCTGGAAGTCAGTAACTACGTATAGCGATCGACGCTGGCATAGCATCCCTTTTCCTGAGCCTCCAAAAGAAGTTACGCTTGGAGAGCGGCGCTCATATTGATGTCCTAATAGCAACTTGCTAGGCGTACACAGATGTGGCCAAGGTACATGAATTAAATATGATTTACGAAATATTTTTCTACTTCCAGCCAGCAAAAGCAGCCCCATTCACAAATGCTTTACTATCTCTTTCCAAAATGAACTGTTTAGTTTCTGTCTTGATGTTTGGAAGGAGCCAGACGCGGAAGCGGTGCCGCTCCGCCTCGCCACAAGGGTCTAATAGCACAGTGAGCCCGACAATCGCATGACAATAAATGCAACTCGGCCAGTTTTACTTACTAAGGTTATCAATGACGTGTTTCGCTCTGTTGCAATTCTCGCATAAATGTTTTACAGCGAAAGCTGTACCGGGTGTCCCAGCTATCTTTAGCCAAGGGTTGAAAAATACAATATTTGAGGCAGGCGAGTGAAATCAGTTGAATATTGCTTACAGCTATCTTGCGCACTACAGGCAATTTTTTCTTTTGTAAATAACGAATTTGTTAATTAGAATTAATTTACTAAATTAATAAATATTGACTTTACGCGAGAAATGAGAGTTGCAAAGTTCGAGGGCGTCTTCAGAAACCCCCATGGCATCATTTGCGATAAAGAAAGTTTTATGCGTACCATTTTTTCAATGCTGCAAAGAAAGCCCGCGAAGTACAAAAAATACCACGTGACTAGAGCATTCGCGCGCCGCGACCGTGCTGCTCTCAGTCGTGGTTTGAGCGAACAAAATCAGCTGCGACCACGACCCGCCGGCTGCGTTGCAGCGGTAGGCCAATAAGTTGATGGTGGTTTCTTGGCCCGTTGCCAGCCAGTTGGCGCGCGTGAGTGTGCAAGTTGTGCCGAGCGCGGGCGAAGAAACCACCGTAAACTTATCGGCCTACTGCGGCAACGCAGCGGGCGGTTCGTGGTCGCAGCTGATTTTGTTCGCTCAAACCACGGCTGAGAGCAGCACGGTCGCGGCGCGCGAATGCGCTAGTCACGTGGTATTTTTTGTATTTCGCGGGCTTTCTTTGCAGCACGGAAAAAATGGTACGCGTAAAACTTTCTTTATCGGAAATGATGCAAGGGGGTTTTCTGAAGACGCCCTCGAACTTTGCAACTGCCGTTTCTTGCGTAAAGTCAATATTTATCAAGTTAGTAAATTAATTCTAATGAACAAATTCATTAATTAAAAAAGAAAAAAATTGCCTGTAGTGCGCAAGATAGCTGTAAGCAATATTCAACTGAATTCACTCGCCTGCCTCAAATATTGTATTTTTCAACCCTTGGCTAAAGATAGCTGGGACACCCTGTATATGGCTAGGCGAAACGAAAAACTGTTCGCCACATGTATTGATAATGGTCACCATTGGCTGCGTCGTCACTTACGTCCTTCTCCAGGCCGCTCCCAAGTGCGCGTGCCATTGGCAGCGCCGTTAGTGACGTCATTCTCTGCGTCGTACCCAAGCACGTGCACCATTGGCTGCATCGTCAGTGACGTCGTTCATCCTGCCGCAGCCGTGTCACCCAGCACGCGCGCCGCAGTTTCAACTTACAACTTCCACATGAGTAGGCCACGGATCGTGCGAACTCCCGAACAGCAGACAACTTTCGAAGAACAGCGCCGACCATAGGCGGAGAGTTCTCATTTTGCCGGAGGGGGCGGGGCCCGGCTTGCTCTTTTTCTACATTGTTCTCCCTGTCGCTTCATATATATATATATATATATATATATATATATATATATATATATATATATATATATATATATATATATATATATATATATATATATATATATATATATATATATATATATCGAGAGAGAGAGAGAGAATGTCCGCCTGCAAAATTAAAGAATATAATTAAAGACTTTAATACCACCTTATTCTCTTTGGCGTCTCCACCGCAATATCAGTATGAATATCTCTTGTGATGACTCCCGATTTATTTTTCAACTTACACAAAGACATCGATTCTCCTCGCAACGCTTGGCTCAAAGCGAAAAAATGCCGTACAGGCTGCTACTCGGTGACTGCATCACGTAAAATCGATTCCCACAATGAGTGGGACCCGCCTATTTTCTTTACTGACATGCATTACTTTGTTAAAACATGCACTAGACATAAGACAGTGGCCTAATCAGGCCCGTAGCCAGGGCAGGGGGCCCCTAGGCCCCCCCCCCCCCCGAAATTGGGATGGAGGGGGGTGTTTTACCGCGAATAAATAATAAAAATAGGTGGTTTTCGAAGTTTTCAACGGGTGCCCCCCCCCCTCCCCCCCCCCCCCCCGAAAAAAATTTCTGGCTACGGGCCTGGGCCTACAGGAAGCTTTAATCTTCAATTTGTGATGGCCAAAAATAATTTTTGAGGTGGTACAAAATACAATTTTCTACCACTATAGACCAGAGCACGCCTATCTCGCACCCAGGCGATTAGGCTCTCGGCAGCATACTCTCGCACCCAGAAGCCATGTTTGTATTGAACTGCCAAGGCGTGTATCTGTTACATGGCAAATGGCGTGTCTGGGACCTGAAAATACGAGAAAGCGCCTATTCACGCCGCTCCCGCTTACAAGAAGTCGTCTGGGCACCACTGCACCGTCTTTGGATGCGAAAACAATCAGCGCAAGAGGAAGATATCACTCAGAACTGTCTGTGAAGATGGCAGCACAACATGGAAATGGTGCCGGTGCGGTGTTTTCAGATTTGCACAGATTTCTATCCGCAACGAAAAACGACGAGCTCCGCCGCCAGTGGATAATTGCAGTCAACAGGAAAAACTACGAGCCCCAGTAAAAGTCTACGAGTACGTACACTTACTGCGTGTATTCAAGCGAGACGCCAGCTATTTCGCTTTAGAGCAGTAATTTGCGTGCAGTATACCCGTAGTATGCGGCATCAAATCATTGCCGTACTCTTTCGCAGACCGCAGGCCCATAATAGGAGATATTACGACTCACGCGTGCACGCAAACTGCGCACGTTTAGTACAAATGTAACGGAGTACTATCGCGATGCAAAGAAACGTGAACAGCGGGAAGCGTGGCTTTCGACTCAGTCGAACTGCGACATGCCGGCGTCACCGTAGTACTATAAAATCTTGCTCTGGCTGGCACTTTCGCACCGCGTGTGTGTTCCGAGTGCCAGGAATGACTGGAAAATGATAAACACATGCGGTGCATGAGCGCAAGCCGGAGCGGGATTCTAGCGCTACGGTGACGCCGGCTGAAAGCACAAGTTTTGCCGCAGTTTGACTGAGCCGAAAGCCACGCTTTCCGCTGTTTGCGTTCATTTCCATCGCGATAGTATGTAACTGATAAAGTTGCTTCCGCAGTCTGCAATGCACGTGCTGTAGACATTCCGGACTGTCGAGGAAGGTCTTCTTGACGTTTCACAAGAGAACAGCATACATTTCCAGGAGAAGAAAAGCGCGGAACATGCTTACAGCCGGACTCGGGTTGGGAAGTTTCGCGTTTTAATTGCGGAGCGTCTGCTAGCCTGGCAGTTCAGGGTGTTGCTTCGCCGCGCTTGCGACAGATGGCGCGACGTGCGGCCTCAATATGGCGGCACACACTGAACTCGCTGTGTTCTGGTGTATAGAACACCAAGAGATCGCCTCAGTTGTTTGCCAACATATTCTGCACATACAAATCTGTTTGCGGGGGAATTATTAACTGAGTGTTTCACTTGTTACTGGTCCATGATCGGAATGTTAAAAGCCTGAAATGAAAAAGCGGGTATAAAGAGCCCCCTGTGAAATAAATAGCTGCCAGACAGGAGGTCAAACGCTCGTTGTCAATGGACGGGGACCTAAGCCAAGCTCTTAAAAAAGTATCCCACAGGCGCCAGGGGGGCTCTGCCCCCGAGCCCCCCCGTACTCTCCGCCTATGGCGCCGACAGCAGATCCGTGAGATAACTCGCGTTCGCCGGGCCGATGCTGCAGTACGGGCACAAGAACAGGCCAGGGTGGCCTAGCGCAAGGAGCAACTGCGTACCGAGGATCCGGCAACCTTCCAAGCAACGCTGAATCGTGAAGCGGAACACAAGCGCCAATGGCGGGCGGATGCTGCTAATCACTACGCCGCGCTAACTGGAGATACTGAACGCATGTGAAAACGGCGACCCGATGAGACGGCGTTGCGAGCAGAGCACCGTCAACGCGGGAGTGGCGGGAACGCCTTCGCCGGCGCCAACGCCAGCTTTCAGCGGGAGTTTCTCGAATGGCACTTCGGCTTCGCCTGCGACGTCTGCAATCGTTTGTGGCCGCACGTTTCAGCTTCCCTAGTTAACCATCTATACGGAGTGCTTGGGCGGTGATTTTTTTCTAACTTTCTGCATAATTTTGTTGTTATTCTAGTTAATGATTTTTAAGGTACGGCTTAATGGGCAGAGTTATTCGCATTTTGCATTGCGCATACAAGCTCTTATTCATAAGTGCACGGAAAATAAAATTCAAGGAGGTTTGCTATGCTTACACAATCTCTTGTCATAAAATCCTTCAACGTCCTTTGATGGTCGGTGTGCCGAAACCTTATGTCTTGGAATAATTCCTCAATCGTTCCTTGATCGAGACAGGATCGTAGAATACAGCGACGTGGTCGTTTATGGCATCCTGGAACAGATAGCTAAAACCAACCTCAGAAATCTTAAAAGCAGTCATCATGATGTCGTCGTTCACAGACAGCAATGGTTCATTCGCTGGATGCCCTTGTTTGAATGCCACTTTCTGAAGGATGACTGCATCATAGCATTCCGCTTAGTCACGTCTCTCGAATTCTTACATTTTCTTTTCACAGCTAAGCGGTCTTAGCTGTACCATTGTGATCGTCGTCGTCGTTGTAGTAGTATTAGTAGTGGTACAACAACTACTATTATTATTATTATTATTATTATTATTATTATTAGTAGTAGTAGTAGTAGTAGTAGTAGCAGTAGTAGTAGTACTATCAGTAGTAGTAGTGGCGGTGGTGGTGGAGCTGGTAGGCGGCGCGCAGGTCACCTGACCAGAGTTGCAATGATAAACAAATAAATGAAACGAAATGATGGTGATGATGCCTGAAATTATGATGATGATGGTAATGATGACGGCTTTCGATGCAAAATGCCGTGATAGCAATTAGCACTTGCAATAGATACGTTAATTACAGGCTTAAATAATCGTAAGAAACCAAGGCAAGGCAGATAAATTCGCAGTTTTAATAATTCAATTATTTAGAGAATTACAATAATAGCAGTAAATCTAGGCAAGACACCTTAGCACATAAGGGGGGTCATGTAGATAACAGGGAGTGAACACTTGGCAGGAGTCCGGCTGCGCCGGCGGCGCATGATGCGACGTGAGGCGTTCGCCTAAACGCCATTGCCTGAACACGCTTGTCACGTGATCTCACTTCGCTCAATCAAGTGTAAGCGAGCGTATTTCAAACCTAGCAGTTGATTTACGACACAAAGTAATCTCTCTAGCCAATCATATACTCCAGCGTGCTTACTGCTTCGATTTCCGATGTTTATCAAGGTGTGAAACTGGCTGAAATTTTTCCCCTTTGAAACTTTGTTCCAACTCCACCAAACTGTTGTACTCTTCTTGCTTAGGCGATTAACGCTGGAGGATCAACGGTGCTGCTTTGCTGATGATGTGATTACGAAGCAATGACACCACACCAAGATAGAGAAATTCGATGAGGGCTTCTTCCTATGAAGGTGGGAGGTAGTGGGTTCAAACAGTTTCTGGTGTAACGTGAACCTACTACCGGTGGAACCATGGCTATGTGCAGTTACATCACCACATGAAAGTGAAGGGTGTATTTATTTATTTATTTATTTATTTATTTATTTATTTATTTATTGAAAATACCTCAAGGACGCGGTACACAGGGTTTTACATGAGATGCACTGCAATCCAGAGTCAATGTCGTCCTACACCGACACACAACATAATCTTTGTGCGTGCAGAGCTGTGCATCTACGACCAGCGACATTAATTCACAAAGTCGAAAAATATCTCAGTAAGGTGAGAAGGTAATCTTTAATCACCTTCGGGCGATCCTGAATATTTTCCGTCCAGTCTTTATGGTGCCAGCCCATAAGGGCAAAGACACAACTCTATTCCATTCGATAGAATAAACTCCGCCTATATCCACTCTTAGCTAAATAAAATTGCAAAATAAGCTACGCCACTTTGTGCCATTTATTGCGAGAACAACCAAATCGAACTACATATGAGCTTATGTTTGCCTGTTAATGTCCCTAAAAGAAAGGAGTTACTTCACAGCCATCAAAATACAGGTGCTACGTACGCCAACTTCGAAGTTACCATGTTTCCTGCATTGCCCATGCATGGTGACGGGGAGGAGAGGGCGACTACACATAATTACCTTTCTTTAAAATCCCTTTGCGAGGTAAGCTTGGGATGTTTCGCCGAAAAAATTACGTGCTACGTCTTTCAGACGCCTGAAATGTTGCATCACGAATTTTCTCTTAAATTCGCACGCGCTGTACTGTCATGTTGAAAAGAGGGCGCCTGTTAATATGTATCCAAGTTTATGATTGCTTTTCTGTCTTTCATTGCATTAAAAAAAAAAACATGGCTTTCAATGTTCGCCCGCCAATGCCGCTTCTACTCTACTGAAGTAAATGCAGTTTGGGAATAAGCGTCATCGAAAACACGTTTCAGTGCGACGTGATACTTTTACTTTAATGTACGACTAATATATTTAGTATAGCGTAGAGAGAAAACAGGCCACTTAAACAGATTGATATTTGGGGATCATCAACACAAATACAAACGTTATCGAAACATGGACGGTGTAGCATACTCTATAGCTGGCGCAAAAAATTTTCACTCATCTGTGACTTTCGCGGAACGAAATTCGTCTGCTCTTTCTTTCCCATTGTCTTATAAGTTATAAGATAAACGAAATATTTCTTAGCTGGCAATGTTCAACTTTTGTTTTAAATGCATACTCTTTGTTTTTCGTAGTACTTAGATGGGAAAGACATCATCCGGATCTGAAATGTTGGAAGAAAAGGCTTCGATTGATCACGGTATTAAAATTGGCTCAGGCTGACAGTCAAACGTCTTTTTCGGGTCTGGCAACATCACTCTTCCTTAGAATCAGGCAAAGATGCGGCGAATGATCGAAGTGATGAGCAGTAGCGTTGAAAATGCTCTATAAAAAATGAGCTATTATACAACTTCACAGATCAGATTCCTTATAGTGCGTGCCCCAACAAAGAAGCAGCAACGTCTGTTACACGCGTCCTACTTTTAGCGTGGATAAAGATTGGAGCTTATGGGAACCGACAAGACCGAGGCGAGTGTTCAGACCGGCATGCCCTCATAATGGAACAGGTACAAAATTAAAGAGAACCGGAAAGCTCGTTCTGTACTAAGGAGGAGCGCGTTGACATTGCACAACATCGAATCACAAAGGTCATCCAATAGGGATGATCGAATACTTGCTTTCTGCTTGAAGTGAGACGTGATGTATGCGTCGCCGTCAGAGAAACGTGTCGCACTCTCAGGATATTGACAGAATGGCTGTTTTGATGTGGGCAGACTTCCGTCACCAAATAGGGTGCAGGAGAGGACATTACCTTCCCAAAGATGCATGCTGTTGTCTGCGGTCGTACATTTTGTTTCCCTGTATTATTTGCGGCTATTTTGTTCAATAGTTACATGCGAACATCCGAAAGTTCCAATATTAGATTCAATAATATAATAATTGTTGGGAGTTTGCATCCCAGAATCACGATATCATTATAAGAGACGCCGTAGCTGGGACTCGTGTCGGTTTTACACTGTAGACAGCTATTCGTGTATTCACATGAAACCTGATTAGAACAATCGGAAACATTCTGAGAGGTTCTAATTAATCAAGGCACAGCGTACGCCTAGGGCATTACAGTTTCAGCCGCTGAGATGTTTTGCAGTAAAATAGCGAGAAATGTGCATGCAATAACATGTATTGAGCATTTCACCTTTTCGTGTTCTATTTTAGTCGCATACAACTAGATAATACTATTTTCGAAAAAAGAAGCGCACAAAAGGACACAAATACGCACACATAAAATGACACCAACACAAGCGCTGTATGTGTACGTATTTGTGTCCTTTTGTGCGCTTCTCCGAAAATCATGGCTCACCAACTTCCCATCAGTACATATTAGGCTGATAATACTAGTTTCTCGGGTTTTACGTTCCTAGTCTACGACATGATTATGAGGCACGCCGGGACTCGGAAATTTCGCCCACCTAAGTTCTTTTATCGTTCACCTAAACCTAACTACACTGGCCTATAGCATTTCACCTCCATCGAAATCCTACCGCGGCGGTCGGGATGTAAGCCGCTGCTTTCGCTTCAGCAGCCGAACAACGTAACCACTTAACCTCCACGGCGGTGGCTTACAGCTTGAATATGCACATGTTTAGCTGACACCACGGGTTCCTTGGCGAAAGAATAAAGTTCGGCAAACCGGCTTCCTGCATTTCAACCAGTAGGAAAATCGGGCAATCCGGGAGAAGCGTAGATTATGGCAACCACAAATATTGCCACGTGTGCATGCTGAATACAAGGCGCATTGCTGCCGTCTTTGTGTTGTCACGACGAAATTCAAGCTCTAGAAATCCGCGTGCCGTGGGATATTTGTGCGCGCGTGTACGTGCATGCGTGTGTGTGTGCGTGCGTGCGTGCGTGCGTGCGTGTGTGTGTGTGTGTGTGTGTGTGTTTGTGTGTGTGTGTGTGTGTGTGCGTGCGTGCGTGCGTGCGTGCGTGTGTGCGTGCGTGCGTGCGTGCGGGGGGGTGCATGATTGTGTGCCCGTGCATGTGTCTGTGTGCGTGTGTTAGTGTAAATGTGTGAGGCAACGTGAGAGAGAGAAAGAAAGGACAAGTGAGAGGGAGATGGGAAGAGGCGTACGTAACAGTTTGCCGTGCGTAGCACCCTTATTTTGTAGTCTTACCCTCAAGGCATACATTATGCTGTTCTCAAGTTTGGTGGATTCGTTGATTGATTGACTGATTCATTTTTTAAATTCAGTCATTCATTCATTCATTGAAGAATGATGTTACTATTATGCACGATGGCTTCACCCACCCCTACACTTAGAGGAAACATACTTTAGCGCTGTTCAATAACGATGGCGCGCATCTTTGTAGCAGCGCATGGTGGTTCGCACATGTTAGTGGCTGCGAGCACATGTACCTTCGAAATAATTTTCAGGAAGTGCAACTACAACTGGACAGCCGAGAGTGTTCATAGGTTAGTTCATGTACTAGTGTTACAGTGTGCCTGTAGTGTAGGCCGTGGCGTATTTTGTAGTTTCCGATACTTGCGGATGGAAATGTGCTACAAGAACGCATTCGCTTACTGTTGTCTATGCTATATATGTCACAGCATTGTTGCGGGAACGAGCGTTTGCGTTTAGGGAGGAAGGCTTGTTCAACGCCACGTGTTTGCGCACGACAACGAGCTTGCCGATTTATGATACAGCTAATAAATTACGAAACACCCGCGTGCTAAAGAACTACGGACTGTACGTCCTGTAGTTCTCGAAACTGTGTTTATAGTTTTCAACGTTCTGCGTTGAAGGAAGAAAAAAAAAGAATTCTTGTTTTCTCAACTCACGCCGACTTTTTTTTTCGTCGAACGATGATTACGCAAGCTACACTAAGAAAATGCGTATGCATAGTAATGGTGCTGAAGCGAATATTTTGAAAGGAGTATTGACATGATTGTGAGACATCGCAAAAAAAAATTACACCATCTCCCGCTAAAGGGAACCATGTGTAGATGTGAAGCAGCGGGCGCTAACGCTTACACGGGCGCTAACGCTTACACGGGCGCTAACGCTTACAGCGGGCGTTGACGCTGGCGCTCATCGCAGCGGTGCGCAGGAGAGAAAGCTGGGGAGGAGCAAAGCACGCAGTGATGGAGCGCTGTTTCCTACTGGAACATGCCAATCGCTGCTAATGGGCAATGAGAGACCGAAGACTCCGACTGGACACAGAGACCCGCAGTCCGCTTTTTAGTTAACGCGCACGCGGCGAATTTTTATTAAATGCGAATGCATTTCTTAGTCAGGCTATGTCAGGCGCATCCGTCGGCGTCCGCGGAGGAGGAGGAGGATAGGTTGAGGAGGTGTCCGCGCGCCGGCAGGTGTTATCTCTCCGCTCTCACTCCCTCTCCCATAGCAACAGCTGCGGGCGCGCGCGCTTATCCTCGCCCCTAGCAACCGGAGCACGTGGTGCGAGAGAGTGTAGGAGAGGGTAGGTGCAGTGCTTCGCCGCTCCTTCTCTCGCCGTTCGCTCTTTCTCCTCCCCTGCGCCCCATTCTCCCGTCCGCTCGCGCCTCACTCTCGACCGTTCGCTGGCTGGGCGCCTCTCAAGGCGATGGCAGAAGTCGGTGTCGGCGCAAGAAATGCATTCGCATTTCCTCACGATTCCCTTCGGGGTGGTGGTGGCATTTTTTGTTCAACAACGCACAGCAAAAATCTCCTACCGGCACCACCTTGCAGGTCAAGATCCATTGCCATATATACGGGGTGGCCAGTGAACGGTTGTGGAGCGCGAGCAGTCGGTTTTTTCAACCAAAAAATGCTATTGATGTTCACTGTCTGTGGAAATAAATTTCTCTAAACACAAACTCGCTAGCAGACGCTGCCTGCGCCGGCGTCGCGAGGCGAGATAGGGGGGAGCCTAAGAAAGGAGAGAGAGAGGGGGACCCGCATGCGCAGTGGGGAGTGTGGACGCCGCGGGCAGGGATGCCTGGAGGAGAGAGGGGGGAGCGTAGAAGAGAGAGGGGGGGACGCGCATGCGCAGTGGGAGTGTGGACGCCGCTAGCAGGGATGCCTAGAAGAGAGAGGGGGGGAGCGTAGGAGGGGAGAGAGGAGGGGAGACGCATGCGCAGTGAGGGTGTGGTTGCCGCGGGGGAGGGATGCCTAGAGGAGAGAGCGGGAGAGGAGGTTTTTATTTTTATTTTTTTAAAGGGTTTGCGCATGCGCAGTAAGGGAGGCCACGCGCCACACCACCACCACCGGAGTCTGCCAACACATATAAAATATTTTCTTTGATTTGAAAGTTTTCGTCGGTGAGCATCAGCAAGCCAGCCCCACGACAATGGACATTACCCCGACGAGTCAACTCAGTTGTACTGAGTTTGCGAACTCTGCGTCCTGCGTGCAGCCTGAATCGTAGGAACGCTCTCGGGTGGTTCCACGAGAGATCGAACATGCATGTCCGGTCGATATTTTTGTTTTGTCTGGGTTTTTTATATGTTATGTGGGCACATTCAAAGTGCACAGAACCGAAAATTTTATTTCCGGAAAACGCTCCGAGTGCGAGAAAAAATATTTGAAGGTGGCAGCGCAGCGTCTTGTTTTTGCTCACCGCAATATTTTTGGATTTCGCGGCCGAAGTTAATGCGAACTGTAAACATGGCGTCGAAAATTTTTGTGTTGGTTTTAATAGGCAATGCTGTAAACTACATCCTTGCTTTTTTGATGCTGTCCCCCCAAACGGAAAAAAAATGTAAAAAAATGGCAAACACGGCCCAAATCGAAAATGTTTGCTAAGTTTGATGCGTCTTCGCCCATTTGCCATTGTACGCAGAAACTTCAAAACTGTGTCAAGTATAGATAAAAACCTTTTGAAATGTTTCTGCGAAAGATCGTTTTCCTACAAGCAGCGTAAAAAAAAGAAAAAAATAGTTTAAAAAAGCAAGTTTTTGCAAAAAAGCCCATTTTCAAAAAACAAATTTGCTTTGTTAACGAGATATAACGGGCCAAAGTGACCCTCAGTGATGTTCCGTCCTGGACAGAAGAATTCCCTTTCCGAGGCCCGAAAATTCCCTATTTCCTGCATTTTTCCTCGCATACATCGCCAAAAATCCCCGCATATTTCCCTGCACAAAAAAAGTTTATATATATATATATATATATATATATATATATATATATATATATATATATATATATATATATATATATATATATAGTGTTCGACGTGTTTCAGGCTCTTCCCATCGCTTTCTCTTCTTTCCTGCCCAACTCAAAGAATCGCCTCTGAGATCGACTTTTAATACTACGAAGGAGCTACACTAGAGCTCGCTTTAAGCGGTATGCGATGCGGAAGGAATGCTGTACACGCTCATGCACACGGCCACTGCATAAGAAGAAAAGTTTATTATTGTATTATTTTTTTTTTTTGTTACTGAGTGACGTGGCGTACATTAATGTGCCTAGCAGACGCTCTGTATCTATATGCACCACATTTTGTACAAAAAGCACGTCAACTTTTCAATAATGGTGACTAAATATTGTGAAATAAAACGAGCTTTTGTGGTGGTATTTAACATTTTATTGACTTTATTAGGAACGGTTCTGCAAACTACCGTAAAGAAATAAATAAATAAATGTGAAGTGACTAGAATATATATTGACTGGGTCTTTAAAACCCAGTCAACATAATTGACTGAGTTTTTAAAGACTATGGTCTTTAAAAACGAACCTTAGAGGCTGTGGTTTGGCGCGCTACATGCGCCAGAAACGATTGCGACATGCGAAAGCCTCATGTCCACAGTCTTTTGATAGTTATAAAAAAATTTCGCCGCCCCTCAAAATTCCCTGCAATATCGCGAAGATTCCCTTTTTCCCTTTCGTCCAAAATGGCTGTCGAAAATTCCCTGAAAAAGGGAAAATTCCCTGCACGGAACATCACTGGTGACCCTTGCTGTGTGTTCTCAGTTCAGTACCTTTGATGGTTGTTATCAGCTTGCATTGTCCGTAAATATACAGCACTAATTATTTTGCTGCAGCGAAACTTCACTCTGGTGGCCCGTCTTCAGGAAAAATGTATTGTCAGATTTTATTTGTGTCTAGCGTGTGCAGGGGGTGGGCTGCTTCCGCTTTTTATTGGACTACGCGTACACAGTTTGCAGCCTGCAACCTCGCCTACAAGCATCAGAAGACAGGTGGACGCACCTGTTCAACGTATTAATCGCTTCATGTTCCTCAAGAAATGCTTGGTCTACCTCATCGTGGTTCTCAGATGTAGACAGGTTTTCCATAAGACGCGTAGGCAATGCCAGCAGACCTCTGTCGCGAATATCCGCAGTTTTCAGCCTGCAGCCTCAACTTACCCCGCCATTATTCGGTAATCAGGAGCACGCGAGACACCGCGAGCACATGCTTTAGGCGAATTTGCCGAAACTCGCCTTGCACACACAAAAAAAAAGCATCTGTATGCAGCGACAAGCTAGCTTAATTTGTAACTAAATGCCACACGCCGTGTTATGGACGTGCTTTCTCACTGCCTGCTTCCCTTACGTTACGTGCTTTGGATGCTCTAAGCATCGTATCTATTTGACGCACAGTCTGCCCAAATAACATTTGTAAGAAGTTATCTCAGCCACTGATGAGTCGTTAACTTCGCTTCCCGCAATCTCATGTTTTCGGCGTCGCAGATAACGTCATCTTGTATCATCTCGACCTTTACCTCAGCGTTTCAGCAGCCAGAAAACGTGTGGTGCGGCATGATTAAGCCACAAGTGGCCGAAGCTGCCCAATTTATGATGTTTTGTCGGCAATTTTGCTAAAATGCCTTCGCACGTCGAGAACAGTAGGGATTACTTGTGGCTCCAGACGTATACGTTATCCTTAATTTCGACTACGAGTGTGACCCACACATTAATTGTCGTAGTACAAAGCCTTTAGACAGACAAAACATTCGTCATAAAGCGTGAAAACATGAGCAATTTCGGAAACTCATTCACGACAGCAGCGCATAAGTGAGAGAATGAGTGTGGCGCTGTTCAGTGTAAACGTATCGACTTGGTCTGTTCACTGCACACGATGTGCGTGACCCGTGATTAGATCTGATTATTATATGCCAATTATTTACGCGTTCACAAGAAGAAGATTGTTGAGGAGGATGAGGAGGAGGAATAAACGTTTATTTCACGAAACGGTATCGCGGTGCAAGACCCGCGTCTACCCTAGGTGGGAGGTCTTCTCATTCCAGGAACCCTCTGGCTTTCGCTGCCTCCTTGGGCCTGGCGACGAGACGTCGTTGTTGGTCTGGGTCCTCCGAGGCGAGCTTGGCCTCCCACGTTTCGATAACATTTTCGTTGCGTAAATGTTTTTATGTTTTTTTGCCATTCCTGTTTCTGTTGTTGCCTACCCGCGGAGGCCACTGCCACATATGATGAGAATATTCGCGACGGAGGTCTGCTGACATTGCCTTACGCGTCTTATGGAAAACCTGTCTACATCTGAGAACCGCGTGGAGGTAGTCAAGCATTCCTTGAGGAACATGAAGCGATCAATACGTTGAACAGGTGCGTCCACCTTTCTTCTTATGCTTGTAGGCGAGGTTGCAGGCTGCAAACTGTGTACGCGTAGTCCAATAAAAAAGCGGAAGCAGCCCACCCCCGCACACGCTAGACACAAATAAAATCTGAGAATACATTTTTCCTGAAGACAGGCCACCAGAGTGAAGTTTCGCTGCAGGCAAAATAATTAGTACTGTATATTTACGCACAATGCAAGCTGATAACAACCATCAAAGGTACTGAAGTGAGAACACACAGCAAGGGTCACTTTGGCCCGTTATATCTCGTTAACAAAGCAAATAAGGACATATGATATTAAAACCGTGCATTGACTGACATAAGCGCTCTTCGATAAAAAATTTTCGTCAAAATTGAGACCGGGGTTTTTTTATTTTGTTTTTTGAAAATAGACTTTTTTTGAAAAAACTTGCTTTTTTTAACTATTTTTTTTATTTTTTTTACGCTGCTTGTAGGAAAGCGATCTTTCGCAGAAACATTTCAAAGACCTTTATCTATATGTGACACAGTTTTGAAGTTTCTGCGTACAATAGCAAACGGGCGAAGACGCATCAAACTTAGCAAACATTTTCGATTTGAGCCGTGTTTGCCATTTTTTCACATTTTTTCCGTTTAGAGGACAGCATCAAAAAAGCATGGATGTAGTTCACAGTATTGCCTATTGAAACGAACACAAAAAATTTTCGATGCCACGTTTACAGTTCGCATTAAATTCGGCCGCGAAATCCAAAAATATTGCGGTGAGCAAAAACAAGACGCCCGCGCCGCCACCTTCAAATATTTTTTTCTCGCGCTCGGAGCGTTTTTCGGAAATAAAATTTTCGGTTCCGTGCACTTTGAATGTGCCCGCATAACATACAAAAAACCCAGACAAAACAAAAATATCGACCGGACATGCATGTTCGATCTCTCGTGGAACCACCCTCTCGGGGTCGCTGGTGACAATGCACTCGTCGTTGTTTACGTGTACCACGAGCAGATGGCAGATCTGCCGCTCATACGTCGCAAATTGCTATCTTCCCGTGACGTCACAATTCCATAACACGTCATGGAGAAGCCGCCTCCTCGATATTGAAACCGAAAGTGACATTTTAAGGTAGCGGTATTAAAACTATATGCGATGCATTCTCAGCATCACAGTACTCATTTTAGGGTTCTCGAAACCCATGTTCTTATTTAGATTCAAAACGGGGCATAGCGCTAATACACACGGACGAGCAAGAGACAACAGGACAAGCGCTAACCGTGTTATATAGGAATGCCGATAAGACTACGAGAGAGATTGTTGAAGCCGCCCTGATCACGAGGACAGGTGATAGTTGTGTCAGCTGCCCGTCGGTGGCGCTTACTGAAAATGAATTGGCCTTTCTTGATGCGGCACGTTTTCATGTGTGATGAGAGGACCTTTTGCATACGGATCTATTTGTACCGTTACATTCCGAAATAAACAATCAGTTGAAAGTTTGCGCTTGTCCTGTTGTCTCTTGCTCGTCCGTGTGTATTAGCGCTATGCCCCGTTTTGAATCGTAAAACCAACTAGCCCAAAAAGCCACGTTGACAATCTTATTTAGAGTAACAATCCCAAAATATTTAAAATTCGCGTCAGTACTCCTTTAAGGCGACAACCTCGGATTACTCATCAAACGCGAAAATTTACCGTAGGCGTCGGTAGCGTCGGCGACATCAGCACAATTGACTCGAAAAATCATCATCACGTGATGGCATCATCATATGACGTCATCATAATGTCACAGATCGCAAAAGTGTGTGACGTAACCATGCGCTCGCATAACAATGTCAAATGACGACGTCATTACATGACATCGCAGCTTGGCCAAAGATGCGCCGATCACAAAGACACCGCAAAACCAGGTTGGGTGCACGAAGCTTGGAATGCGTCCGATCCTGGAGGGAGCGCAAAACCACGTTCAGTGCCGGTATCTTACGGAGGGAGCGGGGGAGGAACAATATACCGACTGAGAAGAAGGTTCCTTTCGCTTTTTAGTGGTCTTAGTCGAATGCATGGTGGATCCTGTAGGATTTTTAGGGGCGAGGTTTGTCCATCCGTTTGGCGTCCGTGCGCAAGGCACGGCACAGCACCATGCACGCTGCCTTGAAAATACGCGAGGGGGGCCCCCTAAAAAAGGTTTTACAATAGACTTCAACGTAGACATAGGCTAATTATAAGGTAAGAGATCGCTGTTCCCGGCGAAAATAACCTACCTAGAAGAGTATTGATGAGTTGATCTCCACTAAAATATGCCTAGATGTTCAGGCCTCGCAAGGAAACCTGTAACACAGAGGCACACGTCGAGCGCTATATGTCCCAACAAATTGCCCATATTAAAATGGTATCTTGCCGCCGGTAAGATAGCGGGTTCATGGATTCACTTTCGAGGCATATCCTCCACCCCAGCAATTTTCTAAATCCTCCTTGAATTGCCCATGATGACTGGAAGGCGAAATACATTTGCATTTTAAAGACGATATTACAGACGATAGTCTTTCTTGGGATACTTTAACGCAAAAATTTTGGTCTGGCTGTCTGTCTGTCCGTAACCAGATTCAGTGACTAGGCCTAAGTTTAACCACTTTCTGAACGCCCAGCCATCTTGAACTGGTGTTTGCGTTCATACTTGTGAACATATTCGACCAAAAAGCAAATACTACGCATACCTGAGGCGCAACATTAATATGTTAGTGTCAGGTCGTGTGTTCTTTTATTATAAAATACACAGGTACGCAATTCTAAAGATGCTAGTGTTTTTTTAGGCTGCGTTGAAAATGTGGCGCTGTGCACGAACTGCGACGCTTTGCACGAAAAAAAATTGAAGGACACTTTGTACATTCCAAAGTGTGTTCGGCGAAAGCGTGTGGCCATTCCACTGACGGAAAGATGGACGGAAAGACCGACGGATGGACAGACGGACGGACGGACGAACTGACATCCGGATGGACGGACGGACAGACGGACATCCGGACGGACGGACGGACGGACGGACGGACGGACAGACGGACGGACATCCGGACGGACGGACGAACAGACGGACATCCGGACGGACATCCGGACGGACGGACATCCGTACATCCGGACGGACGGATGGATAGACGGACGGACATCCGGATGGACGGACGGACGGACATCCGGAAGGACGGACATCCGTACGGACGGACGGACATACGGACATCCGGACGGACGGACGGACATCCGGATGGACAGACGGACATCCGTACGGAAGGACGGACAGACGGACATCCGGACGGACGGACATCCGTACGGACGGACGGACGGACGGACATCCGGACGGACGGACGGACAGACGGACGGACGGACGGACGGACAGACGGACGGACGGACGGACGAACGGACGGACAGACGGACGGACAGACACACGGACATCCGGACGGACAGACGGACGGACGGACGGACGGACATCCGGACGGACGGACACCGGACAGACGTGAGCATGAGACATTAAAGGTTTTCGCCTTAAAAGCCCTGTGCCGACGATAAGGTGCTGCCGCTGGCAGTGGCCCTTGGTCACGGCGTAATGCCCTTGGTTCAGCGCAGTGCTGTACGGAACGGCGTTCCAAGTAACGACGTTCCAGGAACTAGTTCCTTTTGTGAGGAACGAAGGAACGCCAGCGTTCCATTCAGGATCGGTGGAACTGTAACGGTAACTCGTTACGTTTACGAGGGAACGGCAACGGGAACGGCGTTACTTCTGTGAACGTTCCACGGCATTGAACAGGTGGACGCACGCAACACATCATGCAGAATAGGGCGGATTGACGACTGCGTGAGGCGCGAAACTGTACCGCTTGCCTTTCAAGTGACTATTATGGTGTATCCTGGTTTTCACTTCAAGGCGCCCGCGGGGGGCCTCAGGGAAGCGCGCGACGCCGAGACCGACCGCATGCATGCTCGAGGTTTGCCGTGTGTCGTAGAAAGAAAGTCAACATCAATCGGCACGCGCTCTCTTAGTCCTCCTCTGCTTCGCTCCCAGGACACGTGCGCCGATTTGTGCGGCGTGTGATGCAATAACCCTGATGGGCGAGGGAACGAGTACAGAGAGAGAAAGAAACATAGATAGAAAGAAATGAGAAATTCATAGCGAAAAAAATTCTCGGTGAGGCGAGATTCGAACCTGCGTACTCACGATCCGAAGGCGAGCGTCGTAACTACTCGGCTATTCTGTTGTTGTCTCTTTCATGGTATTTATTCAACATATGGTATGGCACTTGGAAGCAGCTCAATACAGACAGAGGATTCATACGCTCATTATGTTCGTATCGAGACACAATGACGGACACGTTCCACTAAAGAATTTGCATTCGACTCTAGAGCGAACACATCGAATAACGGCCTTTTCTAATCATACACTAGAACGTCGGTAAAGATAAACACCGCACAAATGCAATATAGCATTCTCGCTGACGTCTCATTTAATAATAATAATATCTGGGGTTTTACGTCCCAAAACAACCATATGATTATGAGAGACGCCGTAGTGGAGGGCTCCGGAAATTTCGACCATCTGGTGTTACTTTAACGTGCACTGACATCGCACAGTACATGGGCCTCTACCATTTCGCCTCCATCGAAATGCGACCGCCGCGGCCGGGATCGAACCCGCGACCTTCGGGACAGCAGCCGAGCACCTTAACCACTGCTCCACCGCGGCGGACTGACTTTTCATTTGCTCGTACCTCTTAGCTGAGTGACCATAATAATGAAATGGGCTGTTGAGGAAATTATTGGCTCTGCGTTTCTCCGCAACATGCGCGCACGCTAGCTGAGTATAGCCTTCTATAATACAGTATACTACAAAGGGGGAGGGCAGAAGGTATGAGAGGGCGAGGCGGAGGGAAAAGAGGAAGGGAGAAGTAGTATTAGGAGAGACCGACATAGAGAAAGAAAGAGATAGAAAGAAAGGAAGAAATAGAAAGAAAAGGAAGAAGGAGAGAAAAAGAGAAGGCGAGAGAACTACAATGCGAGAAACATAGAGAAAGAAATATAAAAGAGAAAGAGAAAAATAGAGAGGACCAAGGAAAAAAAAAGCGGGAAAAGGATAGAAAAACAGAGAAGGAAATATACCAAAATATATTCGCTGACTACGAACAGAGGACTTTATTAAGTTGTAAATGTGTATCCTGGAGATTATTTTCTACTCATGCTGAATTATTGAATCAGCACTCATTGAACGCCTAAGTATTGTTCCTTTCGCTGCAGTTTCCTGTGCAACAAATTTAGTTATAGTTTTGCATGTGTGGAGATTTCTATTTGAATATCTCAAGCGACGTATCCTCACTGCGCATATGAAGACATACGTGGAAAGCCCCACATGTGTTGGACTTGTAATAGACGAGCACGAAAATTGCTTTTCGACAGGTCTGTAGTATATGACAGGTGGTCTGTAAAAAAATTTGTCTAGAAGCGTGTATTTATATTTCTTTTATTAATTTTTGCCTGCTGTTGGCGATGTCGAATTCGTTTATTATATGTAGTTTGATGTGAGCATTTTAATAGTTCAATTTAGTTCGCCTCAGGATTATCCGACACTATGTTTTGGATGAAAAAAGTCAATTGTAACGTTAATGTAACGACACGTTCCAATTTTCGAAATGTAACTGTAACGAGTTCCTTTCGCATTGAGGGAACTTCTAACGGGAACTCGTTCCAAGATTCGGAAGGAACGAGGAACGAGCTTTCGTTACTGTTTTAGAGGAACGTGTACAACACTGGTTCAGCGCAAGCTCATGTTTTAGATGTGAAGCATCTTATGGCGAAGTTTAATCCGGTGGTGGTGGTCGTGGTGGTGGTGTGCGGCATGACCACCCTGACTGCGCATGCACAAAACCTCTACACGCACCTCCTCTCCTACGCTCCCCCCTCTCTCTCCTCTAGGCATCCCTTCCGCGGCGTTTACACACCCATTGCGCATGCGCGTCCTCTCTCCTCTCCTACGCTTCCCCCTCTCTCTCTTCTAGGCATCCATACCAGAGGCGTCCGCACCCGCACTGGGCATGTGCGTCCCCTCCCCCCTCTCTCTCCTCTAGGCATCCCTCTCCGCAGCGACCACACACCTACTGCGCATGCGCGTCCTCACCCCCCTCTCTCTTTCCTCTCCTACGCTCCCCCCTCTCTCCTCTAGGCATCCCTCCCGCGGCGTTTACACCCCCATTGCGCATGCGCGTCCCCTCCCCCCTCTCCCCTCTCCTACGCTACCCCCCTCTCTCCCTCGCAACGCCGACGCAGGGCAGCGTCTGCTAGCGAGTTTCTTGATCGAAAAAATTACACCATCTCCCGCTGAAGGGAACCATGTGTAGATGTGAAGCAGCGGGCGCTAACGCTAACACTGGCGGCAGCGTTGACGCTGGCGCTCATCGCAGCGTTGCGCAGGAGAGAAAACTGGGAAGGCGCAAAGCACGCAGTGCAGGAGCGGTGTTTCCTACTGGAACATGCCAATCGCTGCTAATGGGCAATGAGAAACAGAAGACACCGACTGGACACAGAGACCCGCAGAGCGCTTTTAGTTAACGCGCACGCTGCGAATTTTAGATGCGAAGCATCTTATGCTCGGGGGCTCTGTCCGTCCCTCCCCCGTTACGCGTCCCCCGTCCCGCGTCCCGCGTCGGCCACTTTCATGAAGTAGGGAAGCACCCATTAGGTGAACCAGAACACTGTTGTAATATGAAGGCCGTCAACCCTTTCACAGTCATGAGAGTCATGGCCGAGAGCACAGAGAGGCTGCTTAGCAATGGCTAGCCAGGTGGTGTCTGTCGCCCAGGTTGACCCCATTCCTTGAGTCATTGCGGAGAGCACAGAGAGGCTGCTTAGCAATGGCTAGGCAGGTTGTGTCTGTCGCCCAAGTTGACCCCATTCCTTGATCTTGCTTGCATGTATTTGGGGAGGGGAGCTTAGTCAAATCCCACACCACCACAGCGCATGTACGTCCCCCTCCCCCTATCCTCTGCTATGCTCACCCTCTTTCTCTACTCTAGGAATCATCCACTCAGCAGGCGGCTCCGGCGTCCCACAGCGCATGCGCGTCCTCTCCCCCTCTCTCCTCTAGGAATCCTCTACTCTACGGAGCGGCTCCCCGCGTCCCACACCCCCACAGTGCATGCACGTCCCCTCTCTCTCCTACGGTCCTCCCGTTCTCTCCTCTAGGAATCCTCTACGGAGCGGCGCGCACGACACATGGTGTGACAGCTGCATACTCCTTTAAGGGGGTGCCACGGTATACGTCGGTATGAAAATGACGGAGCGCGCGCGCGCGTCATTCTCTCTCCTCTCCTACGCTCACTCCCTTTCTCTCCTCTCGGAATACTCCACTTACTACGCATGCGCAGTAAGGGTGGGCCGCGTCACCACCCTTACTGCGCACGCGCAAAAAACTTCAAAAAATAAAAATAAAAAAATTCCCCATCTCCCGCTAAAGGGAACCATGTGTGGATGCGAAGCAGCGGGATAATTAGCTTGAGCGGGAGGAACGTCGCCGCTCACATTTCACGGCGGTCCGGGCGCTCATCGCGGCGGCAAAGGAGACAGAATGAGGCGCGCGCGCGCTCCGTCATTTTCATACGGAACTACCGTGGCGCCCCCAGCGGAGTAAGCAGCTGTCACACCACCTGTCGTTCGCGCCGCTCCGTAGGGGATTCCTAGAGGGAAGGACGGGGGGGGGACCGTAGGAGAGGAGAGAGAGGGGAGGGGACGTGCGTGCGCTGTGGGGATGTGGGACGCGTGAGCCGCTCCGCAGAGTAGATGATTCCAAGAGGAGAGAGGACGCGCATGCGCTGTGGGACGCCGGAGCCGCTCCGTAGAGTAGAGTATTCCTAGAGGAGAGAGGGGGGAGAAGACGCGCATGCGCCGCTCCCTAGAGTAGATGATTCCTGGAGAAGAGGAGGGGGGTGAGCGTAGGAGAGCACAGGTGAGGGGACGCGCATGCGCTGTGGGGGATGTGGGACGCTCTGTAGAGTAGACGATTCCTAGAGGAGAGAAAGGGGGGTGAGCTTAGGAGAGAGAGGGGGGAGGGGGACGCGCATGCGCTGTTGTGGTGTGGGACGCGGGAAGGACTAAGCCCCCTCCAAACACATCCAAGCAACATTGAGCAATGGGGTCAACCTGGGCGACAGACACCACCTGCCTAGCCATTGCTAAGGAGCCTCTCCGTGCTCTCGGCCATTACTCTGATGACTGTAGTAGTGGTTGACGGCCTTCATATTACTACAGTGTCCTGGTTCGCATAATGTGTGCTTCCCTACTTCATGACAGTGGCCGGACGCGGGACGCGGGACGGGGGACGCGGGACACGGGACGGGGGACGCGGGACACGGGACGCGGGACACGGGAGGGACGGACAGAGCCCCGAGTATAAGATGCTTCGCATCGATAAAGCCTCCTCTTCCTCTCTCTCCTCTAGGCATCCCTCCTCGCGGCAACCACACCCTCACTGCGCATGCGCGTCCCCTCCCTCTCTACCCTCCTATGCTCCCCCTCTCTCCTCTATGCATCCCTTGCCGCGGTGTCCACACCCCCCACTGCGCATGCGTGTCTCCCCCCCTCTCTCCTCTCCTACGCTCCTCCCCTCGCGACGCCGACGCAGGCAGCGTCTGCTAGCGAGTGTCTTGGTTGTAAAAACCGACTGCTCGCGCTGCACAACCGTTCACTGGCCACCCCGTATATATGGCAATCGATCTTGACCTGCAAGGTAGTGCCGGTGGGAGATTTCTCCTGTGCGTTGTTGAACAATAAAAATCCGCAGCGTGCGCGTTAACTAAAAGCGGACTGCAGATCTCTGTGTCCAGTCGGAGTCTTCTGTCTCTCATTGCCCATTAGCAGCGATTGGCATGTGTTCCAGTAGGAAACACCGGTCCATCACTGCGTGCTTTGCGCCTCCCCAGGTTTCTCTCCTGCGCAACGCTGCGATGAGCGCCAGCGTCAACGCCGCCGCCAGTGTAAGCGTTGCTTCGCATCTACACTTGGTTCCCTTTAGCGGGAGATGGTGCAATTTTTATGAATGCCAGCCAGATGCCGCCAATTCAACGTAGAGTAGGCGCTGTCTGAGGCAAGGCACAGCATAGTAGTACGGCCGGCACAAGGCTATCGTCTTTCGACGACATTTGCAGCGAAGCACGCAGATACGCGGCGAATTTTTTATGTCACTGAATTTACATTAATGGACACCGAACGATTCCCAGGTGCTTCGCCCAGTACTCATGACTCACTTCGTGGAGATGCATGGATTTTTTTTAATATTCTTTCACTGTAGAAAGTCGTGGGGCAATAGTTAAAAGACGTATTTCTGAGAGAAAACCTTTCACTCGTAATGGGAAAATAGAGGACGGGGGGGAAAAGGTCAGGTTAGTGAGCCAAGTCAAATTGCTCGCGAATAGCGCGGGCAAGGAGAATGAATGCGACATATTCATATTACATGGACGAAACAGCACGGAGGAATGGATTTTATTTTTATTCGCGAAAGTTGCATGAAACTATAAACAATCTACACAGGGACCTAGCAAAAAGCGACGTCAGAAGTCGAGAAGAAATGAAGCCAGAGGGGAAATAGTCGTTCCGAGGGCACAAATAATGATTTCTCAAATAGGAAACCCTTCTTCCAGGAAGAAAAAACGGTTTTAGATGCAAAGCAGCTCTTTGAAAAGCCTGTGTAACGCTGTCCCTCCGTGCGTCCGTACGAACGCGCCGCAACGCGCTCCCCTCGCCGCAGGTGTTGGAGCGGTGCCAAGTAGGTCACGGCGTTGACGTCACGCTCCCCCTCGCAGTGCGCGCTGACGTCACTCTCTCCCTCACCTGCCGCGCGCTCGCCGCAGCGCCCGCAGCTGCCGCCTCGTCCGTTCGCCCGCAACACCTGCCGCTACCGCCGCTCGCTACACCGCTGACTCGTCGGTTCACGCGCAAAAAATTAACACCATCTTCCCAAAGGGAACCCTGATGGAATGCGAAGCAGCAGCGTTGCGCACGGGTGGCGTCACGGGTTGAACGGCGCTAACGCAGTTGCTGCGGTGAGCGCTGGAAGATTCGTTTGAAGCGATGGCTGGCGTAGGTCTTGTCGTTTCTTCAGAGTGGACACGGGCGCTGGACCGGAGCTGGCGCGTTAGCGCCGTTCAACCCGTGACGCCACCCGTGCGCAACGCTGCTGCTTCGCATCCCATCAGGGTTCCCTTTGGGAAGATGGTGTTAATTTTTTTGTTTCAACTTTGTAATGGACTTTTGTGGAAAGAAAAAAGTTTGCTTTTAAATACACTTCCGTAGTCGCGAACATTTCAGCGCAGGAGATTTCTTATTATCTCTGTTGTTGTGGTTAGTGTTGTCATTGTGTTGAGATTCACTCTGTAATACTGGCACGCAAGCTTGTTGTTAGCCAGTGGCTGTTTCCCACCGCCTACAATTATTAGGACGTATCCCTCGATGCAACGCGCACTTTCATGTACAGGAAGCTTCTTAAGTATTATCAGCGATTGTAATGATGACGCATGCGCTGAGCGAATGGCCGTGTACATTCTAGAGCTTCCACTAGTGGCAGCCATTAAGCAGTAATACATGATACCGTATGTACCGCGTGTTGCAAAAATGTCTCGGAAATTGTTAAAAATCGGGAAAATGCGATATATGACAGATGCCTTCACGGTTACATATTTTGTAGCCGTAGGCATGCTAAGTTCGTAAACGCATCATTTCTGGCAGTAACTGAGAAAGTTAAAATAATTAACTTTTTAATCAGTGCAGTTAGGTGATTATGTCAAATAGGAAAATTGAAGCCCTTTATGCGAAGAGTCCGTTGCCGCTTTGGGATTTCGAAAAAAGCGGCCTGTTGTAGTGTTTGCGAAGTAATGAAGTTCAACATAATTCAGAGGCAAAACCGAAACCGAAACAGAAGAGCGCAACTGCCATATTCTTCTGAGACGTCTAGAATGAGGGAGCGTCGTGATATGAACCTTCTAGCGACTTCGGTGTGAAGGTGTGCGGACTGCGCTTGCAATTTAGGACGCATGGCGCGCACGTTACCGAATGCGGGAGATCTACACCTCTGTGATCGCTGTCTTGAACAGTGACGTCATTCTGGTCGTCTGCTTGTTGCGCTCACAGGCGCTTGAGTTTCGGTTTCGCCGTTGAATTTGGTTGAATTTCATTGCGCCACTTGAAGTACTAGAGGCCGTTTTTTCGAAATCCCAAAGGAGTGGGTTCCTCGCATCAACCACTGTAATTCTCCCATTTCACTAAGCGCCTAACTCCTCTAAATAAAAGTTAATTCTTATGACTTTCTTAATATATGTCCCATATAAGGTTTTAACAAGCTTATGGTGTTGGCCGCTACAGAAAAAGCAATTGTGAAGGAATTAAACCGATATCGCATTTTCTTTATTTTTTGAGAATATTCGACACATTTCGTAAAACACCCACTATAATGAGGCCAAGCGTTGCGCTGGCACGGCAAAAGCGTCGTCTTCACGACAAATGGGTTAGCTAGAATCGTTTGGTGAAAATTTCAGCCACTCGTGGCGCTGGGCATATTATTATACGAGGCTCTTGACCAATGAGAAATAACAGTTAAGGACTATATGATTTGTGAATTCAGCCCCAGGTTAAACAAGTCACGAGCCTTTTCTTTGCTATCTCGGTATTGTATGCATTTTGATTTCCTGCGCACATGTTTGCCCTGTAAAGATTGCAGTCTTCCACCGCTTCCGGCAGTCTATTCGATTATTCCCTCGATGGGAGTGTGAAAAGAGGCAGCCCGAAAGCCATGACAATCGAAACAAACTATTTGTTTCAGGCAAACTTAATTATCTTCCTACGCGAAACTTAAATCTATGGAATAAGCATTCATGGAGTTACAGCTATCTCCAGCATCTATTCATCGATGTTTGTCTGCATGTGAGCCATATACGATGTCTATGCGCATGGTGGTAACGTAGTTCTGGGCATGAAACACGTTCCTTTGTTCAGTGTTGTGTAAACCAAAAAACCAGAAGGATAGGAGCCGGTGGATTGAAGCGTACTGTAAGATAAATCTTGTAAAAAATAGGAATGAAATACACTAAACCGGTTTGCTAGGCGCTTCTATAGTTGGAGATACCTTCACAGAACATAGTTTAGTTTGTCGATAGATCGGATGGTCTGTTTATATATGCACACGCTCTTCATCCACCTTTTTTCTCACCTTCTGAACACATTTTCCTAACAATCATGTACAGAACAAAAGGCAGCGCGTACACTGACAAGACGAATGAGGTTGTGCATATGTTATTTGCGAAACTTAAAAGAAATGCACGATGAAGAATTTTCTACGCAGCAGATGATGTTTCACAGAGCGTCAGAGGCCGAATATAGAACGTCCGAATATTGCGCTTGTTACTCCTCCTGCTTTCATTCGTAATTGATAAATCGTAAACTGAAAAGCATTTGCTCGTAATCGAAAACGTCCTTTAAAACGGAAGCGTGAGGAAGATTTGAATGTGCGTTGCCTTCAGTAAACATTCATATGCGATTAAGGTCCGCTGTTTCTCTGCCACTGTGCGTTTTGTCTGATCCGTATCATCTGTTCACAATGTGCACACGTACGCTTGGATGTTTTTTGTGCCTTTTGAAATGAGTATTTGTCGCTTCAAGACGCGGTCTTCTTTCATATTCGCTGAACAAGTCGAAGAAAAATTTCACACGGACTGAGAACAATTACTAGCCATAACAGAGTTTTTTTTTCTGTTGTCATGATAGAGGATTGGTATTTAGGAAAGATAAACATTGCTTGCGTTTCCATGCTCGCTACTATCCACTGCGCGTCGGGCTGGGTCAGATTTGCTATTATACTACTTACATCCACGTTGATACCCACATCTGATCTTGAGGGATGTTCAGGGCATAGCTCGGCGAATTCACTCATGAGTCGACTCACTCGGACTCTCAGACTCAGATCGAGCGGTGAGTCTGAGTCTCAGTGAGTCCGGGTGAGTAATATTTTGGTGAGTTTGAGTTTGAGTGAGTCCGGTTGAAGAAAATTTTCGTGTGTGAGTCCGAGTGAGTCCGGCTCAGGAAAAGTTTGGTGACTCTGAGTCTGAGTGAGTCCAAAGCGCAAAGTATGATTCTTGAGGGAGTCTGAGTGAGTTCCACTATTTTTTCGCCGAACTATGGTCCTATCTACTCATCTTCACCGTTACTATCAGCCTTACCTGAATTCACCTATATACTCACGTCTACTCACACGTATTCTAAAGCAGTATCGTTCATACACCATTTCAATATTTATTGATCAGAGGCGTGAATTACGTAGGGGGGGTGCCTTGACCTCATCCTCGTCAACTCTTCCAGGGAAGTTCTTGATAAATACATCTTATGTTGTCGTCTCTTTCAAGAAAAATGTCCTTACTGGTTTGCAACCACTCATAACTTTTATTCGAAGGTACTTTATCAAAAGGCACCAAGATGAGCACCAAAAACGTCAGATATTGATGTTAAAGAGTATTAAAACCATGGTCGAAAAAGTGAATTCTAGCCTAACGGACTCATGAGTCGACTCACTCGGACTCACTCAGACTCAGATCGAGCCATGAGTCTGAGTGAGTCCGGGTGACTAATGTATTGTTGAGTTTGAGTCCGAGTGAGTCCGGTTGAAGAAAATTTTGGTGAGTGTGAGTCCGGCTGAAAAAAACATTTTGGTGAGTCTGAGTCCGAGTGAGTCCAAAGTGCCAAATATATTTCGTGAGTGAGTCTGAGTGAGCTCCACAATTTTTGCCGACCTATGGTTAAGGGTGACATAAGGATAGCAATTAAGGCACATGTTACGAATAGAAATGTTCTAAGATTATGGAAAATTAACAGACAATCAAGTCGAGGAGTGTACAGGGGATGTTATTCGTAGCACTTGGCATATAAATTAGAAGAAATTTCAGTGGAAGAAAATATAACTTGCCGCCGGCAGGGACCGAACCTGCTACTTTCGCATAACGCGTCCGGTGCTCTACCAATTGAGCTACGGTGGCGGTCGTTCTCCCCTCTATTTTATCCAATATATCTGTACATTTCCCGGGAGTGTTAATCAGCGTTGCTCGTAGCCATAACGATGAGTGTGAAACACTCCTTTTCTGCCTGTTGGCGTCACGTAGCCCGTCATCTGTTCACAAGCTGGAAGCTAATTCCTCGCATACTACCTGAAGTCTGAAGCTAAGCCCTCGCATACATGAAGTCTGCCACAATGAGACCCATGCCATGTATGAACGAAAGGGGAATTTTGAAAGTCTCGTTTTTCATTGCTAGACACAACATTAATGAAAACTGACACACATTCAAGCCAAGGAAAGTACAAGGGATGTTATTTGTAGTAACTGTTATATAATTCAGAAGAAATTAAAGTGTACGAAAAAATAACTTGCCGCCGGCAGGAATCGAACCTGCAGCTTTCGAATACCGCATCTTTTCATCCACTTTATTTTCTTCTGATATAAATGAGATGTTTCTATAGCGCCCAGTAGCACTTTCTGTTTCCGAGAGTGCCGAGAAAGACCCAGCGTAGTTTTTTGGCTACCACATCTGGCCACGTCAGCGCACAAAACAGTGACGCACGCACGCCGCGTGCGGCGTCACGTGCATGTGAGCACCGCGTTGATGACTGTGGGGGAGAGTGTACGTAAATAACATGGAAGTCAACACAAAACCGTGACGCAGGTGTTCTTGATCGTTTGCATAGAAATGAGGTTGAGGTTGGCATCGCGAGGTATTGCGTGCATTTGCGTTGTACACATTTTAACACTAATTGCAAATATGTTAGCGTAAAAAGCACGTATGAAACAAGCGTTTAACGAGTGGTTCGCGTTACGGCGATCAGGGCAATCTCGAAACGGCGCTGCGACACAGTTTCGTAGATTCAACCCATAACTAGTTCTCCTCCGTCCCGCGGCACTGAAAAAGCACAAACGACCAACATAACCACGCCAAACGATGCTGGGGGCAATTTCGGTTGTGCGACAGGCGTAACGCCAGCCCGCATTCCATTGCATGCTTGACAACACAGCGTTCATTTCATGGGATTTTGTTGAGCATAGGGGCTTGATAGCCAGCACATTGTGCGACATGGCTCGACGAAAAATTGGTCTTGGCGGGTGGTACAAATGGCAGTATTTCCGTACATGGTAAACGCCTTTTCTTTTTACGTTTAAATGAAAGAATTATGGGCCAGAACAACAACAGTGACAAGTTTACCAGCTGAAGTGACAGTGGCGTGATGACGTCCATCGTTCGAAGACCAATTTTCACCAACAGAACCAATTAGGCGAGAAATTTCTTTTTCCGAGTCAAACACTTGTGATCCATCGTGTAGAAGTCGCTGTCGGCCCCGCAGATACGCGTTGTCACTATTTCAAGCCTGCTGTTGTCATCACATCGTCATGTGTAAATGGAATACGTGGGGCTCCCAGTAGTTATAACTGCGTAGAAATGGTGAATTACACGATATAATTTCACAAGCTTACGGGGCATCTGATAAAATAGGCGATGATTAGATCTTTTGCAACACCTAAACGAAGACGTGGTGTTCGCTGACAACATCGGAGCTGGCACACTTTTGTCCGTGTCCACCTCAGTTGACATTTATAACGCGCTCCATTTTAAACAGCACATTA